>OY720450.1:7326548-7551548 GCA_963082715.1 Harpalus rubripes
CTAGTTACCATAGGTAAGCTGTAAATTTGTGCTTAGTGCCGCGTGAAACACATTATTTTTTTTCTAATTGAAAATTAATATTAATGTAGTGATTATTTTCCTAGGCTCCAGTGGCGACTCGTGCACCACAACTTTGGTGAGGCGAGGTTTCCAGAATTTTTTTCATTCAAGGTCAAATGCCTTGAAATTTACATTTTTCAAGTATTCAAACATTGCTGTTTTTTACTGAAATAATTTTGGACACTTTCGGAGGGGGGGTTTGCATCAGTAAACTCCCCGCCCCTCATAACTACGCCACTGGTAACAAGTAAGCGTCGCTTTAAAGACGACCGTAGCGAGTGTATAAAAAACGAGTCTCGACGAGTTCATAAAACGAGTCACTTTATGTGACAATTTCTAATTAAAAGTATGTTTTTCCCTCCCGTTATACCGAAGATAAGGGAGGTAATGTTATCGGTTCAAAAATTCGATGGTGAGTTTTCAGTAAATAAGCACAAATTAGGGTCCCCACAACACGTTTTTACTATTTTTACGATGCCTGTGTGTGACGATTTTTTCCTCCACGATAACTCTTACAACAAACTTCCGAAAATTTCTATTTTCCATATTTAAGCTTTTTATATTCATATGAAGAGTTGGTTAAATTTTGGGTAAAATTGGACAACCGGAAGTAATACTTTACTTGCAGCTCATAACAGTTTTAATGAAAAATTATATTAAAATATAATCCTAAACTTTTAAATTTTAGTATTTCAGACTTTCATATCAAGGCCAATAACATATTAGATTTTGGCTAAAATTGATAAACCGAAAATGATACTTTACTTGAAGCTCTGAACAGATTTTCGTGAAAAATATATTATGATATATTCCAAAACTTGTCAAATTTGATATTTAAAACGTATAGATTATCGAGAACGACATATTAGATTTTTTCTAAAATTGATAAACCGGATATAATATTTTACTTGAAGCTCTGAACAGATTTTCGTGAAATTTTTTTTACAAATTTGGTATTTAAAATTTTTATATTAATAATGACATATTAGATTTTTTCTAAAATTGATAAACTCCAGTGATACTTTACTTGAAGCTCTGAACAGATTTTCGTGAAAAATATATTATGATATATTCCAAAACTTGCCAAATTTGGTATTTAAGACTTTTATATGAAGGGGAACAACATATTAGAATTTAGCTAAAATTGATAAACCGGAAGTGATACTTAATTTGAAACTGAACATATTTTCGTGAAAAATATATTGATACAATACAAAAATTTTCAAATTTGGTATTTAAGACTTTAATATTAATGAGAACGGCATATTACATTTTTTTCTAAGATTGATAAACCGGAAGTAGTACTTTACAGAAAGCTATAAACAGATTTTCTTGAAAAAATATATTAAAACATGATCCAAAACTTATCAAATTTGGTATGTAATTTCAAACAACATATTAGATTTTGACTATACTTATATGATAAACCGGAAGTAGTACTTAATTTTGAGCTCTTAACAGATTTTCGAGGAAAAACATAATAAAATATAATCCAAAATATCGTATTACAGACTTTTCTACTTATTAGAACAACAAATTATATTTTGTTTACAAACGATCAATCGAAAGTGATACTTTACTAAAAGCTCATTGCTATTTTAAACATGGAATTGACAGAAGGTTATGTGCTGGCCACATCAGATTTTTTAATAAAAAAATATGAATTTTGAAAGCTTTTTTCGATATTTATTTTTTCATTGTTTACACATATTATATAAATTTAGTAGGTATAAATTACCATCTACACTTTCGCTTATTATAATTTTCTCTTAATCTATTGCTACCTACTAAATAAATTCCAAGTATAAATTTAAAATTACAATTTTCTATTTTTATGCTTACATGTAATTGTCGGCTACACCTATGCTAATTCCGGGTTGCCGGCTTCAATTAGCGGTAATAGAGTGTAACGACCTGACTCCGGGAACTCCGGTTGAAGCCGGGGAGAGGCCAAGCCCATATTTTCATTGTCCCCAGTTAACAGGTCGAGCTAATTAAAGTAAGTGGATGAGTTTACGAGTTGAAAATATGTGCAGTTTTTTTATAATTTATAAAAGAGATAAGCCAAGAATTATTTTATGAAATAGAAATAGTTCATGTTCAGGGAACCGATTCTAGGTGACATTTTAATTACTGTATCTGTCAATGATGTCATACTTGTTTACCCTTTATTAACCTATAACATTGCCCTTTTAAATTCGTAGCAATGGTAACGAACTCTGACGTCACAAATTCAGATTGTCTCCAAAAATATATTGCCATCGGCTATCACACTATTGGGGCTGTCCTTAAATTACGTAACGCAAAATTAGGAAATTTTTGATACCCCCTCCCCCCTTTGTAACGCACCCGTAACGCAAACATGAACCCCCCCATATATTATGTAACGCAGTACTTGACCCCCCCCCCCAATTTCTTTACTGGATATAAAAGTATATGGCCTCCTTAATATTCAGTTAAAATTTGAAACAGAAACTATTTAAATAATTGTATATAAAGATGAAAAATAACAGAACAGAACCTATTTAAATTAATGTACATTAAGATAAAAAATAATGTACTGCTCTTGCCCTACGGCTTGTCACCCCAATTTTTTTACTGTATATAAAAGTATATGGCCTCCTTAATATTCCGTTAAAATTTGAAACAGAAACTAATTAAATTAATGTACGTAAAGATGAAAAAATAACAGCACAGAAATTAAAAGCATATGCATTTCCATATGCTTTTTACAAACTATTGAAAAGTTTTTCCTTATCAACACTACTTGAATTCATGTTTTAATATGAATTGCATTGCACGAATGAAAGACCACTGGCCCGACTTTGAACTGTGCCCGACATATTATGTTGACTGTTATTGAAAACAAACGACTGCCTGCATATACGAATTAGCACCGCGAAATTTGAATGTTTCAAAACTATTAAAGCAAGTTTAGCAATATTTTTTATATTTTATCGTTACGTAACGCACACATTAACCCTCCCCCACCCCCTCGTAACGCTGCGTAACGCTACTCTTGACCCCCCCCCCCTTGAAGCGTTACGTAATTTAAGGACAGCCCCTATTATAAACGTTTATAAAAAAAATTTGAAGAGTCTTACAATCTGTACCAATAAAATATAACTAATATATTGATGAAACTGGAATATTATTACCATATACTCAAGCAAACAACATAGATCTGTGGTAAACTTGAAATTTTCTAAAGTAGGCTACGTGAACGCCTGATGTATATGTTACACATTCACAGTATTGTAATATAAGTTGCAGAGATATTTATTTCCTGTATGTTGTTTTCCATTTGTACGAAAATCGATTTTTAGTAACCTATACTTTATATCAATTTAATATTTACAAATCATTTACTGTTATATGCATATTGTTTTTTTCATAATTCACAAAATTAAGGGCGTGAGTTCTGAATTTATTATTTTTATGAAAAAATTCGTGAGGCACTGGAACACGAGGGGGGTGCAGAAGAGATGACTGCTACTACTGCTTCTTACTGTTTACTCCAACGATGATACACTGACACTTACTGACTGGTGATAAGGAAGAGCACACACACTTTTACCCTTTACACTTTACACTGATGAACACTTCGGACATTACGGCACGGAACTTACGGACATGAACAAATACTTGTGATTTTACTAACTTTACTTTATTAACAATTAAAGTAATCCTAATATAACTAAGCCATTACTAATAAGTTACATTCCGTAACCCAGCGGGCGAGCGTCGCCCCAAAACTAAAACACACTACATGTCCAAAACAAGACACGTCTGCCCGACACGACAAACTAATTTCGACTCTTACATCTTTACCCCATGACTATCTAATGTCAACTGTCTTTAAAAACAAAACGCTATCTTCTGGACAGGATTATCTTAGGGCTACGAGGTGCATAGGCTAGGGCATTCAAAGTCCCGCACGTATACCCAATAATTTCTAAACAAATAAATGTCGTGACTATCATAATACGATAAGAATTTCTAAACTGAATTTTGACTTAGATAAACAGAGTTAAAATATGGTTATTGAAATAAGAATTTAGAAAAGTTTATAAAAAGTTATTTATCTGTTATTGCGCTTTAATAAGACGAGGGTAACCTCGTCTTATTAAAGCACTAAAAATGTACCCTGCCCTCTTAATTCTGCCAATTTTAAAATAAAAAATGACTGAGAATCACACATTGAAATGATAATGACGACATATTCGTACCACGTGGGAGTTTACCAGGCCTTACCACACGTGTACTCATTGCTGGCATGGAGAGTGCACCACAGGCAGTGGCGGATTTGGCACTTGAGAGGCCCGAAGCGCAATTCAATTTTGAGGCTCCCCTAAACCCCCCTCCCTAAATATTTTCAATACCATTATAGTGAGCATTCTACGCGTACGTTTTTACGAAATAATTTCGTTCTTCGTAAACATTTCAAAATGTTTTTTTTTTGTTTACAAAATAAGTTAAATTAAGTAACAAACAAATGTATACTTTTTTGACATTAATTTACTTGTTTTACATTGTTACGTTTTGTTGTTTTTTTTTTCACATAGCCACCTATAATATTTGTTTCAAAATTATTTCTAATATTTCTAAATTATCTCATTTTTCTCGAAATTTTTCAAATACTTTAATAAAAAATAATACATCGTTGAAAAGAGAAAAAAATTGCGGTTTCTATTTTATTAAAATAATTATAGGTTGCTATTTGAAAAATAAAAGTTAATAGTTGTATCTTGTAAACCTGACTTTATAAAAAATATCTACATCTGCCATCAAATAGTACATGTAAAATAATAAAACTTTTATCTGAGCCTTTTTTTTCTATTACTTATAATAAAAAAGTTAAAGGGGGGGAGCGTCTTCCCAGACTCCCAGACTCACCCTGTATATATATATATATATATATATATATATATATATATATATATATATATATATATATATATATATGTATACAGGGTGTTCATTTTAAATAAATAAAATAAATAAATATATCATCACGGCATATTACTCATTACTGGGTGTGCCAATCTGCTTTGTACGCAGATTTCGGTAATGATGATGACATATTTGTACCGTGCGGGCGTTTACCAGGTGTCACCTCACGGACACTCATTGCTGGCGTGGAGAGCGCACCACAGGGGTCTATTTTTGTGCCATTTAAAATAACCCGCTGGGCGAGTGACTAATTTTCTTTAGTGACTAATATGATACATTCCACACTCATATAATAAATAACTGTTTTAAACATTAAATGAAACTGGTAAGTTCTATACATTTGTATTTGTCTCAAATCTGGGGATCCGGGCTAGTGACTAATATACATTTCTATTAGTACATTCTGTCATCTTATTGGTAACATTTAATATACAAAAACATTTAAAACATCAAAATAAACAAATAATTAAATTTCCTACCTCATAAATTTGTCTTGATGCAAATCGAACCCTTTGCAAAATCCGCTCAAACCTCAAATCCAAAGTTTTCGAACACAGAACACAAAACATGTTGCACTACACCTGTAATATGTGTTGTACACATGACATTTACACACAACAATGCACTCCAGTTCGAAGAATTGATTGAATGTTTGACAATGAAGGACAAGATACCGGTAAAGACAGCGCGAGAATAATAATTTCCACACACCTACATTGTGACGACATGGAACTAAAGTAAACCAGTCGAAACCATATGTTAAATAAAAGAAATAAATAAATGTATAGATTTTAATATTTGATTTTTGATTAATATTTTATTTCGGAATAGATTTGATGAGTCAAACAAGTAAGATGCAATATTTCTTGAAAATTATATTAATTATCTATAAAATAAATAAATAATTAAATAAGAAATATACTCGTATTTTAATTTTAAACTTGTGTACTATATTCCTCAAATATTTTAGAATATCTATTTAAAATATGCACATATGTTGAATAGGGCTTTTTGCAAGAATTATTATATGTCTACTAAATATTCAATTTAAAAAATATTAAATAGCCTCAAATTTGAAAATATTACGAAATATCCATTAGATATTTTATAATTAATTATTCATTCAGTTGAACATGTGATAAACTATCACATTTATATAAATAACGTAGGTGATGGGCAAACTGTTTTCCTATTGGCTATGAATGACGTGCTGTATGTAATTTGACGTCACAAGACTCACAGAAGTGTGGGGTTGTTTTCCATGACTATTTTTACGCCAATATTTTTACCTTCCCATACCCTTGGTAAGGGAGGTATAGGGATCGTGCTAAAAATCACACATCGAGATTTTGATAAATGTCCACGTTTTAAGAATCCAATTTTAACATTTTCACGATGATGTGTATTTATGTGTGTGTGTGTGTGTGTGTGTGTATGCGTGTGCGCGCGTGCGTGCGTGCGTGCTTGTGTGTGTGTGTGTGTGTGTGTGTGTCTTTCCTGTTTACGCTCTAACTCAAATATAATCATTCAGAAATTTTTGAAACCTTGCATTTCTGCCTTATACTAATATGGAAAGAAGCCATTAGATTTTGGTGTAAATCAGATAACCGGAAATGGCACTTTACTTGAAGCTCAAAATAGTTCTTCTCCGAAAAATACCTTTAAATGTTATTTTTTCGAAAATAATGTTATTATAAAAATTACATACATGCATACATACATACATAAAATCACGCATTTCCCACTTAGTGGGTTAGCACAAACCCGAAAGAATAAAAAAAAACATCATCCAAAAAAAATCAGTCTCTCTTTCAACAACATTCTTACTAACCTGACATCATAGGTACAACATATATTCCTTACTCTCAACATACTAAAGTGACCGAATTACGGTAGCGAAATACAGCAACCGGACCACAATAATAGTTACGAAACAATCATCCTTCGCCACACATTCCTGTCTAAGCACACTTCTTTCGCCTCGGCCACATTCATAATCGCATTTATACACGCACTTCTTCTCTTCCCACTCGGAAACTTTCTCTCTTTTAGTACCTTATCAATCACATCCATCCACTTACACACTGGACGGTCATGCAATCGAACACCCTCAATTTCACCAAGATATATACGCTTTACAAGACGTTCACTCTTCATTCTCTCCACATGACCAAACCATATCAATTGACTCATTCCTGCTCTCTTAACAACATTCTTCCTAACCATACATTCTACATTCTTCATACACCAAATTATTCCTCACGCGATCCAGTCTTACAAATCCACATACTCCACGTAAATACCTCATTTCCACGGCAGTCACTCTCTTTTTATGCTTTCCCGTCCATGCCCAACATTCGCTTCCATACATCAAATTAAAGATTATTAAATTTTCTACAGATTTGCATTAATACTTTTTCTATATATTTTATGGATAAATTTATAAAATTATTTGTAATTTAAATCCCGGAGCTGCGCTTTAAACAAACACAACTCCTTGGTAACACAGTTCATATTTCAAATGTATGCAACTGACAGATAAATGCCACTCTCAAAGAACTAATAATTTATAAGTAACGTTTTAAAAAGAATATAGTAAATAGAAACATAGTTATATGGAATGGTACTTAATACAGTTTTAACCATAAGTAAATATCTAAGTGTGTACATATATTCGAATTTATAAAAATTAAATTAATATTTTATCTTGTCTACGTTTAGTACATATGCCAAATAAAAGTTTTTGAAGTAGATTATCTAAATTTGTTAATATTACAAGTTAAATTATAAAATATTGCTGTAAGACGGCAGAGACCACTAAATATTCTACATCGTGGTGCAAAGTATGATGTAAAACAGTACGTATATATATACCGGGTGTCTTCGGCCGACCGACACATGGGCGATTAACATGTAAAATTAGTTAATTGTGAATAGTATCTCCCCAGTGCAAGATATTAAGATGAAATTTTGCATGCTTATCCGGGGATACTATTTCTATGGATTTCAATTCAAATCAGTTAATTTACAAGTGTAATATTAGAATAAATTAAGAAAAATTGTAGAAGTACCATGAATGTTATTCATATCTTGAAAATAATAGTATCTAAACAACATCTCTGATAGAGTAGGGGTAACGTGCGTGCTCCACAATTTAGAGAGTCGGGTTCGAAACCAACCGACAGCAATATTTATTTTTTAATTTTTTCTTTTCAAAATAATTTTTATCATTAATATGTTTTTAATCTTTTATTAATATTTAATTTAATAAAGTGGATACATTGTACGTAACAAGATTTATTTATTTAAAAAATATTTTATTATTTGCTTTATTGGTTTATTATAAATTAAATTTCTTCAAATTATAGTTAGCCATTTTGAATATTTATTATAATTTTTAAATTTTAATGTTGTAATTAGTAGGTACGATTTAATATTTTTTAAATAAATAAATCTTGTTACGTACAATGTATCCACTTTATTAAATTAAATATTAATAAAAGATTAAAAACATACTAATAATAAAAATTATTTTGAAAAGAAAAAATTAAAAAATAAATATTGCTGTCGGTTGGTTTCGAACCCGACTCTCTAAATTGTGTAGCACGCACGTTACCCCTACTCTATAAGAGCTGTTGCTTAGATACTATTATTTTCAAGATATGAATAACATTCATGGTACTTCTACAATTTTTCTTAATTTATTCTAATATTACACTTGTAAATTGACTGATTTGAATTGAAATCCATAGAAATAGTATCCCCGGATAAGCATGCAAAATTTCATCTTAATATCTTGCACTGGGGAGATACTATTCACAATTAACTAATTTTACATGTTAATCGCCCATGTGTCGGTCGGCCTAAGACACCCGGTATATATATATATATATATATATATATATATATATATATATATATATATATATATATATATATATATATATATATATATATATATATATATATATCTACAGTGTGACTTTTCTGTGCCTCGTTACTACAGTTCTGATTATAAATGATAATATTTTTGCGACAACCCTACAGAGAATGGTCTCTATGAAGTATTAAGTAATTTTGTAATTAAAAGAAGATTGTATGTATATTTTGTATAAATTTGTATTGTCATTATTGCAAAACGCAATAAAGCTTTTGTAATTAAAAATGATTTAGTACTTGATTAAGTGGTTTAATAAAGATATTAAATATACGAGATGTAAACCTATATTGTCTTTATTATTTTATTCCTTATGAATTCATAAAGTCCTGTTGTATACCTACCTATGACTACAACAATGTTATGAACAATACCAGAATTATTTTTAATATTAAATACCTACTTGTACATTAAACAGTACATTATATTCATAATATTGACATTCCATCAAATATTTCTACTTTTCCGTTGTCATTATCTTGAAATTATCATATTTCATTGCTATATTCAAATACCGTCGAAATTCTTCAAAATTTTAGTTTAATCTACTGCGCCGCGCGTAATCGATTTTATTACATTTTTAGATTGTGTATCGTCAAACGATGCTTGTCTTTAATATTTCAAGTTCATGTACTGCACATGATCGATATTATTGATTTTTCGATCGCTTGTCGTCACGCTGATTCCACACCAGACCTATCGATACATTTTTAACCTAGTATTATTTATATGAGCATTTGGGGACATATGAAAATTAAACCCCTTAAAGAAGGCGTCTGTACTGAAAAAACTAAATCATTTCAAGAATTGTGTGGCCTTTGTACGGGGCACAATCTGCCCGCCCGCACGGAGCGGCCCTGTAAATATAAACGGAAATTTAACTTGTTTAATTTAAAAGATATGCATACCAAACAATTGTAATTCTGCAAAACGCACCCTTCAGTTTTTCTTAGATTCTTTTTTCACCCTTAAATTGAGTCTTTACTTATTTATAGTCTTTACACCACGTATTGTTAATGTTATTATATATCAACAAAATCAGCTGACTGATCAACGGAATGTCAGATCAAAAAATTAAAGAATATCAAAAAAAGTTTCAAATAATACCTCACTTATTTTAAATTTTTCTTCAAATAAATGTTTCCGAAAAGTGCCTAATTTAGCCGGAAAATTAAAATTTTGTAAATTTTAATGAAATATGAGACCCCCACTGCAATCTGCAGGTAAATATCTACACTACATACCTGAAAATTTGTATAAAATATTAATAATTATTTTTATGTTTCATAACCTGTTCAGACAGATTAAATATATTGTAGTTTAAAATATTTTTTGACAATATAATTTTTTATTGAGTTATATCAAAAAATCGATTGATTTTGTATTGGATTAGCAAAAATCAATACCAGTTGAGTCATCTTTCGGCAATAACATGAACTATGATTTTATAAACAATTTATAAATAATGATTTTTAAATATTTTTTTTATGAGTTTATTTACATTTAGCCTCAAAAAAATAACAAATAATTAGTTGTTAATTAATATAAACAATAATTATAATGAGAGAAGACTGTTTTGAGTGTAATGCAACAGTGAAATTTCTGTAACTTATAGTTACGATCAAATATATTAAATATATAAACGAAGACGGATTTGTGAAAAATCCCGCTGGGGTTCGTGAATTTTTCACAAATCCGTCTTCGTTTATATATTTAATAATTATAATATTAAATGTCAAATAACAGTAACGATAAACAAATATACTTACAATGGGCATTGGGGAAATATACAAATAACACCATTTTTTCAGATTTTATTATTTGATACAGCTATATTTTAAAATAAACCATTTCGTATTAATTGTTTTAAAATATGAATATGTTGCTTTTTGTTTAGTACTAATTGCAACTACCTATTCTCAACAAACATCTGACCTTCATCAAATCCAGTACCGTAGTTAAAAATAATTGTTTTCAGAAAACATTCAATAGTTTTTTTGGCTATTGTTTATATGTAAATCAACAAATATAACACAATAGTTTATAAAAAGTACAAAATAAATGTTTGAACTTATTTTCAGAGAAGATATACTCGAGAATTGGTTAGCAAAAAAATTCCTGAATACGTCTTGTGTTATATTAACAAAATATTTGTGGTATGTGAAATATGAGAAGCGCCGGCGCCTAAATACCAAAATAAAAACATTGGAATTTCTTCAAATTTTGACAATGTATTATGATTTTTATACTAATTATTGTTATAATGTATTTTAGGAGGTTAATAAATAAAATATTACACATATTATCCAATTTTTATATTAATAAATACTATATTTGGTTATATCCATTACAAAAGTGTACAAAAAAGAACTTTTTAATTGTTTATGAATATTATAAACATTAATCGTTAACAATAACTTTTTGTAAATATTGTTCTTATAATATAGTTTGCAGAAATAAACATATAATACGAAATAAATTAAAAAATATTATACCTATATCACAATGACATGACTCCCTCAGATTTCCCATTTTTTTTGCAATAAATTTTCATTAAAATTTATGTTATATATCGAAAGACTCATCATGAAATTCTGAGTACAAAAGTATCAAATTTATAAACTATAGTTATAATAATATATCGTTGAAATATTATACATTTCATTTGACATACTTATATTTTTTCTTGATTAAAATTTTCAATACAAAATTTTCATCAAAAGTAAATCAATTATACATCAGCAGATTCAGTTTAAAATTATACTAAATTCTAGCCCAAAAATACTAAATTAACAATAAAATTATTGTCTTCTAGGCTATGTTCAAGAAATTCTTCCCAATGTTTTGTTCTTTCACGTCATCTCTTTGAGTTCTGACTTCTGTTATGCTTAGTAGAGTCTTCGAATACAATTTGGCAACCTTTTGCAAAATTTTCTGCATCGCATAGTACTTTTGAGAAACCTGCAGGTCGTTTTGTACGATCCCCAAGTACCTACAACATGAAAAATGTCTTAATACTGCTGGATTATTTCATTTATTTGATATCCGTACTGACCTGCATTCTTATTTGGCTGTAATCCAAAACTGAATTAAGTAGCCAGAACATACAAACAACCCCTGAAGTTTAGTCCTACGATATTTTATCCCTTAAACAACAATATTCTTCGCAGGATAACTCCGAACATTTGTAATGTTTGCATTTAAATGAATCTTGTAATCAGCTGATTTGCAATTCTATAAACAATGCATATTTAGTAATAACAATGCCATATAATGATTATTATTTCCAAATATACGTACCCTATTATTATAATACATAAAATATTGTTTTTATAACGAGTTCACTTCCACAAACCGGTTTTTCAAGTTTAGTAGGTACTCCAAACTGATTTATTTTATTATCCATAACATTTTGAAACCGGTTTATAGCACCTGAAATATAACTTATTTGCATATCTGTTGTTTAAACAAATGTTTTCTTACCAAATACCACCATGAAGTCAAACAAAAATTGCCTAAATTTGTTTTGTTTTCTGTTCTAATCATTGTAGGTACAATTGTTTATCAATTGCCGTCAGTAGTCATTTGAGATTTGAGGTTATAAATATTGTTATTAACAATTTACAAAAGATTAGTTGTTATTCATTTTTAAAACATAAAATTGAAAAATATATTTAAAAAACAATTTTATAAGTTAAAATACATCTGTTTAAATAATTTATTATAAACATATTAGTTCAGGATATTCCATACAGATGCCAGAACATGTATTGATTTTTGATCATCCAATGCAAAATCTATCGATTTATTGGTTTTGCTCAATAAAAAAATTAAATATCCAAAAAATACTTTAAACTACAATATGTTTAATCTATCTGAATGTGTTATGTAACATAAAAATAATTATTAATATTTTATAAAAATATCCAGGTATGTAGTATTAATTTTTGTCTGTAGATTGCAGTGAGGGTCACATATTTTAATAAAATTTACAAAAAAAATATTTTCCGGCTGAACTAGAAACTTTTCAAAAATATTTATTTTAAGAAAAAGGCTCAAAATTTAAAAATATTAGGGCTTTATGGGAAACTTTCTTTGAAATTCTGTAATTTTTTGTTAAAATGTTGGTGGTGTTCATGTTTAACAGTGTAGAATTAAATATTTAAAAAATCAGAGGGTACACGCTAGGGCAACTAAAAAATTCTAGAGCCTAGCCATCAAGGCGGCAGAGCCACCGAAGATACACGATTAGACTCATTTTTTTAAGAATTTTTTTTAAATCCTGACAAAAACAATAGTTAACGCACAAAACTCGAGTCCTTATACTTGTTTTTACCTTCCGTCACCTTTAGGTAAGGAAGGCATTGTCTTTGGTCAAAAAATTCGGTGGTGAGTTTTTGATGAATAAGCACGGTTTAGAGTCCCTCGAATAAGATTTTACTATTTTTACGATGTTGTATGTGTGTATGACGATTCTTTCGGATCCGATAACTCAAATACTACAATTCAAAAAATTATAATTCTATATATTCCTTTTCTTTACATCTATGTGTAGAGATGATTCGATTTTGGATATAATTGCTCAACCGGAAGTACCCTAATTTTAAGATTTTAACAGTTTTTCTTGAAAAAACACTGTCAAATATAATTTTTCCATATTTACTGATATTATAAATATTAAAGAATATTTTATTCTCATTACGATTTGATTACATTTTATACTTCATATTCAATGGATATAGGGCGCGAGCAGACACGTGACTCGAGCGTCCTTGAGGTGCAGGGAATCAGCTGATTTGTGTGCGCATGTCACTTTGACAAGACCAATGTTTTGACTTATTTTGATTTTGAACTGCCAAAATGTTAGTATTATACAATTTTTAGGCAGTAAAACACATGAAATTAAAAATAATAACTTCTCAATAGTTCAAAATTTGAATAAGTCAAAACATTGGTCTTGTCAAAGCGACATTATTCTTATCAAAATGACAAGCGCACAAAAATCAGCTGATTCCAAGCACTTCAAGGTCGCTCGAGTCACGTGTCTGCTCGCGCCCTATAGAGTTAAAAAATTATAAAGTAATTAAATTTCATAAAGCAGCCAGCTATGCTATAATCATAGAAACTGCTACTATATTAAGAAAATGCTGATTGACAGATGCCAGTGTCAAATGCAATTGACATGTTTGTGTTATAATTTTACTGGAAATATATAATCTCTTAGGTACATGAAACTTTCTGTAAGGAATTTGTAAAAAATAGATAGAACTGACAGAAGGTAGTACTTGAAATATGGAATCTTGAGCAAGAAACTTTCTGTATGGAATTTGTATGTACAAAATATATGAATGACGGAAGGTAATGTGCTGGCCGCATCAGATTTTTTTTTTATTGTAACTACATTTGTCAGCAATAGGCAGAGTTGTGATATCAAATTATAAACGATCTAGAGCAAGAGCAAGATCTATATAATTCAAATGTTCTAGTTCAGATCAATTAATGAATAAAGTAGAAACAGAAACAATAATAATTTTAAATAGAATTGTTGAAACATAAGATGAAAGATAATTTGAAGAGAATTTGCAAATTTTAATAAAAAGAATTAGAAATAGATACAAGCTAAAATAGAAAACCATCAGAAAATTGGAAGTTGGAAGATAATTTTTAGTTATTGAAGATAAAAATTTGGGGAGATATCAACAAAAATAAAAGTTCATGCTGAGAATTAAAACGAAAGACATTACTATGAGGACGATATGGACATAGACAACGTAAACTAAAACTCTGGCAAACAATGAAACTATTTCGGCCACTACCATAAATTTAATTGTAAATTTAAAATGTAAAGAAATTTAATAATTTTTATTTTTAATAATATGTAACGGAAGAAAGACAATAATAATTCATAAAACTTTAAATTACATTTATTTATAACATTAATTAAAGTTTAAATTAATATACTGTGTTCTAAAAATGTCGCATCTTGAATTTGGTGCGACTTACTTCGGAGTGAACCCCATTATTGCAGTTCTCTTCTTCATTTAATAATTTAACTATATTGTGTAAAAATGCCAGTAAAAGTCTAAATTAACGTTCACGTACGTTTATATTCATTCAGTTCCCTAACTTCTTCAATAATTTTGAAAACCTCGTCAATTGCACTCAGTTTGAAAAACATAAACTTCCCCAACACTTTGTTTAAATTTGCATGTTTAAATTGCTGTTTAGTTTCGGTGACTACGATGAAAAAGTGTCTATGAATGAGTAAAATGCGTTTAAACAGGGTTACTAAGGATAAACACTGTCTAAATTAAAACAGTGTTTAAATATTTAAACAGTGTCTAAAAAAGTAGTCTCTGAATACAGAAATGAACGAAATGTCAAAATTAAACAGTGTTTAGCTTAAACACTGTTTAAATTTTTGTTTCTGAATAGGCCGATTAGTGTTTATATATTGTTAGTTTATGAAAAATTATAATTTAATGTCAAATGAAAATAAAAGGTATGATTTAGAAACTGCACAGGGCAAGATGGTTCAAAAATAGTATATTAAATATGTTTTATAAGACATGTTTTTTTCGCACGCGTCAAAATTTAGAAAACGAGCGTCAGCGAGTTTTCTAATTGACAAGTGCGAAAGAAAGTCTTATAAAATGAGTTCTTTATACTATTTTTTATATTTTACGCCTTCTACAATAACATTTACTTACTCAATTTGTGTTTATATTTGCAACCATTGGTACATTTTCATGTAAATAATCTTCCCTAAATAAAAAAAAAATAATAAAATAATATCTCGGACACGAAAAGAGATATCGACTTGTGGTTTTAAAATCTTAAATCTACACCCTTCAAACTCCTTAAATACAAATTTTCAGAATTTTTATTTTTTAAAAAATTTCCACCCTTTTTTAAACCACACCATCCTCATACCCAAAAATGGGTATGCGGTACACCTTCAACGACCTCACCAGTAAATTTCTCGTACCAAAAAACATAAGTATACCAATTTCCATCAAAATATTCCAACGGATACATTAATTATTAAACATTCCTTAAAATTGTCAAAAACTGAAAAAATCGCAAGGGGTACACTAGATTTTTTGCGATTTTTGGTCATTTTCAGACTTTTCCTTCTGGAGATTGTAATAGTTGTTCAAAATTTATGAAAATTGGTATGTTTATGTAATTCTGCTCGTAGAATCTAATGGTGATATCGCCAGCAGTGTATAATTGACCATTTTTGGGATATGACCCAAAAATGGGCATTTTTGAGCAAAGATTTGAGGCCGAATATCTCGGACACGAAAAGAAATATCGACCTGTGGTTTTAAAATCTTAAATCTACACCCTTCAAAGTACTTAAATACAAATTTTCAGAATTTTTAATTTTTTAAAAATTTCCATCCTTTTTTAAACCACACCATCCTCATACCCAAAAATGGGTGTGCGGTGTACACCTTCAACGACCTCACCAGTAAATTTCTCGTACCAAAAAACATAAGTATGCCAATTTTCATCAAAATATTCCAACGGATATATTAATTATTAAACATTCCTTAAAATTGTTAAAAACTGAAAAAATCGCAAGGGGTACACCTTAGATTTTTTGCGATTTTTGGTCATTTTCAGACTTTTCCTTCTGGAGATTGTAATAGTTGTTGAAAAATTATGAAAATTGGTATGCTTATGTAATTTTGCTCGTAGAATCTAATGGTGATATTGCCAGCGGTGTATAATTGACCATTTTTGGGATATGACCCAAAAATGGGCATTTTTGAGCAAACATTTGAGGCCGAATATCTCGGACACGAAAAGAGATATCGACTTGTGGTTTTAAAATCTTAAATCTACAACCTTCAAACTACTTAATACAAATTTTCAGTATTTAATTTTTTAAAAATTTCCACCCTTTTTTAAACCACACCATTCTCATACCCAAAAATGGGTGTGCGTTACACCTTCAACGACATCACCAGTAATTTTTTCGTACCAAAAAATATAAGTATACCAATTTCCATCAAAATATTCCAACGAATACATTAATTATTAAACATTCCTTAAAATTGTCAAAAACTGAAAAAATCGCAAGGGGTACACTTTAGATTTTTTGCGATTTTTGGTCATTTTCAGACTTTTCCGTCTGGAGATTGTAATAGTTGTTCAAAATTTATGAAAATTGGTATGCTTATGTAATTTTGCTCGTAGAATCTAATGGTGATATCGCCAGCAGTGTATAATTGACCATTTTTGGGATATGACCCAAAAATGGGCATTTTTGAGCAAAGATTTGAGGCCGAATATCTCGGACACGAAAAGAGATATCGACTTGTGGTTTTAAAATCTTAAATCTACACCCTTCAAACTCCTTAAATACAAATTTTCAGAATTTTTATTTTTTAAAAAATTTCCACCCTTTTTTAAACCACACCATCCTCATACCCAAAAATGGGTATGCGGTACACCTTCAACGACCTCACCAGTAAATTTCTCGTACCAAAAAACATAAGTATACCAATTTCCATCAAAATATTCCAACGGATACATTAATTATTAAACATTCCTTAAAATTGTCAAAAACTGAAAAAATCGCAAGGGGTACACTAGATTTTTTGCGATTTTTGGTCATTTTCAGACTTTTCCTTCTGGAGATTGTAATAGTTGGTCAAAATTTATGAAAATTGGTATGTTTATGTAATTTTGCTCGTAGAATCTAATGGTGATATCGCCAGCAGTGTATAATTGACCATTTTTGGGATATGACCCAAAAATGGGCATTTTTGAGCAAAGATTTGAGGCCGAATATCTCGGACACGAAAAAAGATATCGACTTGTGGTTTTAAAATCTTAAATCTACACCCTTCAAACTACTTAAACACAATTTTTCAGATTTTTTTTTTAATTTCCACCCTTTTTTAAATCACACCATCCTCATACCCAAAAATGGGTGTGCGGTACACCTTCAACGACCTCACCAGTAAATTTCTCGTACCAAAAAACATAAGTATACCAATTTTCATCAAAATATTCCAACGGATACATTAATTATTAAACATTCCTTAAAATTGTTCCTGAATAAAATAATAATTTCGACATTATATTATTAAAATGAATTGTCGATTAACTAAAAATAAATAAGGTAAAAATGGGTTAAAGAAACGTCATCTAGTACCAACCGTCTAAAACAAAAAATTGCGTATCGAAATGTAGGTCATTACGATACGCAATTGCGTATCGTAATGACTTCATTATGAACGCAAAATATAAAAATAAATTTATTATGTTGTCTGACATTTATCCATAATCCATGAACTCAATTTTGATTTGTTTGAATACAAACAAGTTTATAATTCCAAAATAATATAAAATACATAAGAAATATTTTTTTTCTATAGCAGATTGCTTTTGTCTACTCAAAATAGTAGATCAAAGATCAAATAGCACTAGAGTGGATAAAATAGGTACCTACGGAAAAAGAATTGGAATTGTGTAATTAAGGTTATATACAAATAGTTTATTGTTTAAAATTACATCATCATGAATTAATTCAATGTACATTTCACTTTACAGTTACAATTAAAATTAAATTTTGTTACATACAGAAACAAACTGCATTGAAATAATTACTTTAAATAAAACTTACATATTTACACCTTATATTATTTTGGGAAAATGGACGAAGATGATTAAATGAATACAATATTTCATAAGACTGCAAGAACAAACTATTACAAAATATACATTCATACGTACGCACAAAACCACGAACAAAATTTGTTTACATGTCACTGTTTTTTGTTTCTCGTCATCCACTTAGGCATTAGGTTTTTAACCTCATCTTTCAACTGCCGATAAACCATAATAATAAGAATAGGAATCGCTAATCGTGCATCTTTAAACAGATACAACCAACATGCTACAAAAAACATTGCCAGATCAGTAAGATAATCCAGAGATGATCTAACTTTGACATCTGCTTCTATCTGCAGTTGTTCTTGTTCTGGCGTCCAAGGTCGCGGACTTGGTGTTCTAGATATAGAATTTAATTTCTCCTGTAGTATTGTCGGACTTATTGTTCTATTTTTACTTATTTCTCTCCTTTTTGTTCTAGTTGCACTAGTATCTCTCTTGCTAGTTCTACCTGTTCTAGTTGCACTCAAATCTCTAGTAATTGTTCTAGGTACACTAGTTTCCCTTCCTGCTCTAAGTGTGCTAGTATCTCTTTGAGTTCTAGTTGCACTTGGTGTTCTAGTTGCGCTGGTTTCTCGTCTAGTTTTGCTGGTGTTTCTAGTTCTAGTTGCGCTGGTATCGCGTGTTCTAGTTCTGGAAGAAGAACGGGAGCGGGCTGTTTTCTGTTTTTCTAGTTTTTGTTCTATTTTTTGGTCAAGCTTTTGTTCTAGTTTTGGATCTAGTTTGATGCCTGTTTCTGGCATTGGACGTCTAGGAGGACAAGGCGAGGCGTTTCTTCTGGCAGCTCGACTGGATTCGTATCTAGAAAGTAAGGAAGATGTTCTAACTGGTGATGGTTCTTTCTGAGGTTCTGGTTGTTTTATTTCTTCTTGGGATCGTTCTAAACTATCTTCGCTTCCTGCAGCATCTTTCAAAGATTCTCTGTTGAGGTACAAATTGTGCGCAGGTTTTTTAGGTCCACCATATTCTCTTACAATATCCATATAATATTCAGCAACTACTTTATACTCTTCTTCGGAGCTTTGCCTTCTAAGTCTCTTTTCTTTGGCAGCTTCAGCAGCTTTCATCATTTGGGATTCTTGTATATTTCTCATCTGTACCTGTACGGGTGAAGGTTCTTTGACAAATGTTCTAGATGGACTCGGTGATGGAGATCTAGAACGATCTAAACTAGAAACGCTACTTGATGGTATTGGTGATGTTGGACGTTCTTCTCGGTTCACAAATTTACGTTCTGGTTTTTCTGGAGATTTCTTCTCTTTGCGTTTGAGAATTGGTTTAGGGATTACGTTTGGATCTGGCATTGGTAAAGGTTTGGATAAAATTTCGAAAGGTTCTTCATATTTGGATGTGTTGGTTGACATCATTCTTCGTGGATGATATGTTTCTTCTTCTTGTGGTTGTACCAATGGAGGAATTAAATCAAATTTGAGGCGTTCATCTTCAGAATCAGATTCTGAATATATGCTTTCTTCTAAACTCGATTGTCTGTTAGTTTCATGTTTTGTTGAATTGTTTGTTTTGTGGTTATACGGTCGTTCTTCTTCTTCTTTTTCTTCAGATATCGATCGTTCTCTGCTTCTATCTTTCACTCGATCTGAAAACTTATTTCTAATTTCGTATAAGTCTGAAGTTTCGGTATTATTTCGTAAACTATGTCGTCTTTTCGCCCAAGAAATTTGTTGAGCTAAACTTCCAGCTCCAGCAGATAATCGTCTCTTGAAAGAAGATTTACGTTCAAGGCCAACTATTTCTTCATTATCTTTAGAATTGATTAAGATTTTCGGTATGCTTTGCCTTCTGTCTTCAAGTACAGCAATTTTTGGTCTATCTTTTTCAAAACTTGACTTTCTGGAAACGTTGCCTATTCTCGCTTCTTCTGCTTCTTTTGCGAACCTGGCGAAAGCTCTTTCGTGGAGGATTTCTGAGGAGCTTACAGATGTTTTCAAGGGCATAAATAATTCGGATTCTGCCCCAAGTTCTGGAGCAGATAAACTTAAAGGTGGTGGAATTAAAGTGTCTTCGAACATATAATATCCGTGCGTTCTTTCGTCCTGATCTGAAATAGAAAATGTTTTAGATACTTTATTAGTATTGTTTTGGGAAAATATTTGAATGATTCTATGGCGTCAATATCCATTTCACAATAGACTTGAACTGTGTCCAAATATTTTTGGCACAGTGTTTACCTGCATTTTGAGTAAGTTTATTTTATTGAGCATGGCTAATTATAAAACAACCTGTACTTTAATTACGAACAATTTAAAGGGAGTTTCAAAAATAAGCGCACGGGCTGTTACGGTTCAGTGAATTTTTCAAATGAATTTAAGAAATTATAAACAAGGCTGAATTTTCGCAAGTTTAATTTTGAGAATTTTAAAGGCCCATTCAGAATAAAAAAAATTAGCGGTAGTGTAAGAATTAGTGGCATCGGTAGCGTAAGAAATTTATAGTAAAAATTTTTCTACAAGCACTCCATTGTGTGAGATAAGCGAAGAGATTAAGGGAATTTAAAATTATTTCAAAAAAAGAAAATGCGTATGCGTGGGCACAAATTGCCTTTTGAAATAAGCAAAAATGGTAAGTTACGTGTTCACTTTTAATTGTGCAAAGTTTATTAATAAGTCTGTCAGATAGTAACAAGTTGGCTGTTTAAAAAATCACTTAAATCTAGCAGTCATGCGATCGTCATCGCTCTTCAGAAATCCCTCCTGTCATACATTCATTGTAATTTAAATATAACTATTTAAAATATATATTGTTGTTTCAACATATAATCATCACAGTCTATTTGTTTATAAAGCGCAACGTCTGAGGCACACCACAAAATGATCCTTTTCTATTTCTATTGCTCATTTTATCTGATGAATTCAGAAATCAGATGTCAATAAACGTCAAAACTGTCAAAAAAATTAAGCGGTAACGTAGTGGCAACGTAGAAGTTTGGAGTTTGCAAACTCCTACCGCTGCCATTGCCTGCGCTACTACTAATTTCCTTAATTTTTGGATGTGAACGAATACGTTTGCTATAGCCCATTCAATCTTTTAACCAGGCCACTACAACTGCCACTAATTCTACCACTACCTTAATTTTTTTGTTGTGAATGATACTTAAGTTCTACGTAATTTTTTCCCAAAATGGAATAATAAGAATGTAGCAAAGAACCCCCGAAAAAAACCTCAAGAAATTGTTAATTTTTTATATTCCTATCCTGCTTGTTGTCCAGATTTGGTTCCCTCGGCTATCAGTCAACTCTCTAATTGGTATTCTGAGCTATCGACCAAGCAGGTGACTAACTATTTACCAGTCTAAAGAATATACGAGATTTCACCCCATTTCTGTAAGAAATTTGCTAAGTCTAACATTTCTAAAATTTGTAATTAATAGAAACAAATGTAAATCCTTTTATTTACACGTTTTATTCAGTGTTTGCAATAATTGGTTATTTTTTACAGCAATGTTGCCAAGATTAAGTAATTGAGGTGATTATCGGATTTTTGCTTAACAATAGTGAGGTGACTAGTCGATTGTTTAGTTTGGAGCTCAGAATATCTGCCACTACCTAAATAAATAGGGTGGTAGCATGAATGGTGATAAGGATATGAAAAAGAAGCAGATGACTAGAAGTGTTTTAACTCTGTCAATCGTTTATGACTTATTTTAGAGTAAAATACTTCAAATAAAAGTGGGGGCAATTAATTTTTCTACAGTGTTCAAAAAAATTCCTAACTCGGAGTAGGTTATGAATAGAGAAACGTATGCCTGATCATTATTCAATTCAAAAGTCAAGTTGTCACAATTGATCTTGAAATGTAATTTTAAGGAAAAAATATAATAAAGAAGGATAGAGCATATCGCCATTCACAGTTTCCTAATTTATTTCCATTTCTAAAACAAGATACAAGAAGAAAAACTTTGATTTCTTAAGATAACATTTTGACAATATTTCGTGTCAAATTGACATTTACTTAAATATTTTTAAATTGACATATGTTTCTTTGTTCATGACCTCCTCCGAGTTAGAATTTTTTTTTAACACTATAACTGATATTGATTTTTTTACTTCCTTGTACGAAGTAAAGGAAGTATTGTAATTTCAACGGAAATATCCATTTTGACCATCCCTGAATCCATTTTGGCTAATTTCGTCGTGACGTCTGTACGTACGTACGTGCGTACGTGCGTATGTATCTCACATAACTCAAAAACGGTAAGCCGTAGAAAGTTGAAATTTTGTATTTAGGACTGCTGTAACATCTAGTTGTGCACCTCCCTTTTTGATCATTACATAATTTCCAGAAATGGTACTTTATTTGTAGCCTATAATAGATTTTATTGAAAAACTATATTAAAATATAATCCAAAACTTTTCAAATTTGGTATATAAGACTTTTATGTCAATTGGAATAACATAGTAGATTTTGGTTAAAACTGGCTAACCGGAAATGATATATTACCTGAAGTTGTTAACAGTTTTTCTTGAATAAAATGGTTTCATTTTGATTTTATAAATAAATGCTTCAAATAAGAGTTTTAGAGAATTAAATTCTGCGTCTAGTAAATCAAGTATGATTAAATTAGCCCTTTGTATAAGCGAGATATGTAAATTTAAAACTCATATACTTTTTGGTTTTTGTAATGAAGCTTGCTATCGATTAGGACAAAAAAAAAACAAAAAAAAAAAATAAATAGATGTTAATGTCAAATTACGTCAAATACGTGCAATTTTATAATTGGGTCTATACTTCATATTGGTCTTGCGTACAAGGAAGTCGTGTGGTGTCAACATCAGATTTTTTCTCTAAAATAAACCATAAACGTTTGACAGTTAAATACTGCTAGTTATTGTTGAATGACAGGTGTCACTCCTCATAATTAAAGTAAACAAATAATCAAGTAGTTTTAGTCGTACATGTTTTGTTAATAATGTAATAAAAAATGTCAAATATATTTTATGATGTTTTGTCAATCAATCTTTTTCTGTATGAATAAATCGTCCATCTTTACAAAAGTATAGCTTTATTCCACAGTTATCTCCTCCCTAGTCATCTCCTAACCACCATTCATGCTACCATCCATAATAATTAAAGTTCGACTTACCATCGACTAAGACCAGCATAAATTCCGAACTTCCATGAGCCAAATCATTAGTATATTGCAACGATCCTCTTCTTGGTATATCATCCTCAATATAATACCTGGAAGGACTTGGCGACCTCCTTGGATTTGGACTGGGTGATTTTTCTCTAGTTGTATCTATCATTGGACTTGACAATCTTCGGTTAACTATACTTGGACTTAATCGGTCAAGCTGGTCGCCTTTTAATGAGTCTATTACTGATGGTTCTTTTGGTTCTTTCATTTCCCCAATAGAATACATTGAAGGACTTGGCGACCTCCTCGGATTTGGACTTGGTGATTTTTCTCTAGTATTATCTATCATTGGACTTGATAGTCTTCGGTTGACTATACTTGGACTTAAGCGGTCAAGTTGGTCGCCTTTTAGGGAATCTATTACTGATGGTTCTTTTGGTTGTTTCATCTCGCCAATAGAATGCCTTGAAGGACTTGGCGACCTTCTCGGATATGGAATTGGCGGCATATTTGTTTGATTTGGATTTAGATTTGTATTCCCTATTAAGCTTTCTACTAAACTCGGCGACCTGTTTCTGGGACTTGGTGATTTTTCTCTAGTTGTATCTATTATTGGACTTGACAGTCTTCGTTTGACTATACTTGGACTCAACCGGTCAAGACGGTCGCCTTTTAGAGAATCTATTACTGATTGTTCTTTTGGTTCTTTGTGATCTACGATTGGACTCTTTTCTTGGGGAGGGCTGGGACTTGGTGTTGGACTTGGACTTGCAGACTTCTTCTGAGGAAGAATACTCGAGAAAAAAGTGTTAATAATACTTGGTGAGCGTTCTCTGGGTATGCTAGGACCATTTTCAGGTAAGAGCTGATTGATTTTATTTGGAGATCTGTCCCTAGCAACTGGCTCTGGTTTGTTTAGTAACAATTTATTGACCAAACTTGGACTTCGATTTCTCATTAATTCTTTTGGTGGGAGAAGACTTGTTGACTTTTCTCTGATTGGTTCTTTTGCCGGAATCAAAGATGGCGATTTTGCCCTTGTAATAATTGGACTTGGGGTTCTATTTTCTGCAGGTAACGTCAAAGATTTTTGTTCTACGTGATGTGGTTTTTTGTATTTGTCGTCTGGAGGACTTCCATAGGAAAGTTCTCTAGTTAAAGAAGACCTATCAAACATGTATTTTCTTGTAGCAAGTGGTGAACTTTCTGGACTGCGTTGAGGGTTTTTAGTGTTGCCTCTTTTGGGCGCAGTAGGTACCATTCCAGCTGGTATCAACGTATTTTGTGTTTGTTCTTTTTGTTGTGGACGAGTAGAAGAAGTAGATCTTCTTTTGGGAGGTACTGGTGATGTTGCTCTTTTCTTTTCTTCATCTCGAGGTTGGCTTCTACTTCTTGGAGGTGGATTAAGTAGACCACGTTTTGGATCAGGTATAAATATCACATCTGTCTCATCAGAGGGATCGCTGACTCCGTATGGACTTTCAGCTTTAACTCTGAACTTATATTCACTTCCTTCGATTAGCTCGCTTAAAGTAGTTGTCAGTTGGCGACATGTTGATGCTTTGAGCCAAACATTCCAACCTAAACGGTAGTATTCTACGATGTAATTGCCTATTTTGCAACCCCCATCATCTTCTGGTAGTTCCCAAGAAAGGGTAACAGTTTTTCCTAGACTCATGATTACTTTTAGATCTTTTGGTGGTCTTGGTTTATCAGTAACAGTTACTAAAAACGATGCGAAGTCTTCTCCTAATTTGTTGACAGCTTTTATTTGGTATTCGCCTCTGTCTGAGCGTTTGGCTTCTCCTATCTTCAAAATAGAAGATTTTTCAGTGTCTGTGATTTCATATCTGTCATTACTTTGTATAGTCTCGCCATTATGCGACCAAAATATCAACGGTTGTGGTCTCCCAGCTAAAGAAACTTTCAAACGAATTACTTCATCTAATTCAAACAACAAACCATCTTCATAATTCCGTGGTAACCTAATAACTGGCGGTGCTTCAACTTTTACTACGGATTTTGTTGAAACATGGCCTGCTTTGTTAGTTGCTGTGCATTTTATTTCTCCCTCGTCGGTTAGAGATACTTGGTGAATAGTAAGGACACTTTTGTCGTTTTCTGTGATGATTCTTGTACGCCGACTGCTGAATATTTCGAAGCCGTCTTTGAACCAGCTGATTTTGGGAGTTGGCTGACCTAGGATGTGGACAACGAACTCAGCCATTTCGTTTTCTAAAGCTGTGATGTCAGTTAATTCTTGGGTAAATTTCGGAGCGGTGATGACCGACCTCTGTAGAGTTACGGTCAGAGGCTCGGACACCTAAAAGGATACAAAATATATTTAACAATATCTTTGCTATTTTTAGATGTCGGCTATTTTACTGATAGGATATTTGAATATATTTTTGAAGATTAGTTCATGACAAAAATTTGGTCAGACAATGTTTCGTTGAAGACTAATTTATTTTGTCTAAGTTTTGGCAAAATAGCAACATGTTATTTTGCTGCTATACAATTTTATCCAACTTTTTCAACACGAACTTTATTGTCATGCAGAACGCTCAGGCTAGAATGCAATTTAAAATAGATACAAACAAATTCACCTTTTTTTAAAAAAAATTGTTTTTACCTCCCGCTACCCTTGGTAAGGGAGGTATAGGGATCGTGCTAAAAATCGCAATCGATATTTTGGTAAATGAGCACGTTTTCTGGTCCCTAGAATCCAATTTTAACATTTTCACGATGATGTCTGTATGTATGTGTGTGTGTGGATCCTCCACTCTAACTCAAACTCAAATACTATCATTCAGAAAATTTTGAAATCTTGTATTTCGAACTTTTTCTGTATTGCAAAGAGCCCATTAGATTTCGATGAAAATCGGACAACCGGAAATGGCACTTTACTAGAAGCTCAAAATAGTTTTTCTTCGAAAAATACAATTAAATGATATTTTTCCGAGATTAATGTTATTATAAAAATTAAAGATTTGCATTAATACTTTTTCTATATATTTTATGGATAAATTTATAAAATTATCTATAATTTAAATCCCACAGCCTACGCTTTAAACTTCAAAACGCAGTTATTCAAATACACTTCAAATGTATGTATTGATAGATAAATATCACTATCAAAGAACTAATCATTACAAAATAATATTAGTAACGTTTTAAAAAGAAAAATGTAAATAGAGCAATAGAAAAGGAATTCAATACAGTTTCCAGCATAAATAAATATGTAGGTATGTATTTAGATTAATAAAAATTAACGATTCACAAAAATATTTAAGCTAATACTCATTTTTGGATTAGTGAATTCTATTCTATCCCGGTATTTCAAGTTTAATCTTCATTTTATTATAGTTCCGATGGCTCAATGGTTAGAGCAACGCCTCATGTCATGAGTGCCCTCGGGGCTCTGGGTTCGAATCCCACTAAGGCATGGATGTGTATGAATGTGGATTTAATCCTGTTGAGGAGTTTAAAAAAAGGTAGTTACTTGGATTAGATTAGACTATATTTTAAGAAATAAACTCAAAATTAGAGTAAAATTCGCTAATCCAAAAAACTTAATCTTTTTTATGACTCGGGCTGTAAATGGCGGGAGGTATTATGTGGGCCACACCAGATTTTTTCTACAATAAATCGTAAAGACTATCGACGAGAATCAAACGTACGGAACATGGTTCGAGTCGACTTCTATTACTACACTTGGAGCAATAATTATTGCTAACATAGGCACCATTTTTTATTAAATTTATTTAGAAAGAAAGGCTGTACAATAATAGTACAGCACAGTATCAATATACACAAAAAAAAATACAAATTTCTAGCTCTAGACAAGAGTATATGGAGAATTCAAAAAATAAAATCTAGCGATTAGAATAAGAATGCGAGAAAACATATTTGAAGAAAGATTTAAACATAAGTAGCGGACAGTTAAAAATGTCAGGTACATTATAAATAGCGATTATATTATTAAAAGTACACATTTATCGATTC
This sequence comes from Harpalus rubripes, assembly GCA_963082715.1. Classification (NCBI taxonomy): domain Eukaryota; kingdom Metazoa; phylum Arthropoda; class Insecta; order Coleoptera; family Carabidae; genus Harpalus; species Harpalus rubripes. The sequence continues at coordinate 7,354,289 of OY720450.1, forward strand.
ACTGTAGAAAACATAGCTGCGTTGGTTTTATACCTTTTAGTGGAGAACGTTTTAACAGAACGGTTGGAATAGGAAGGTACACGCAAAGATATTTTACTTAAAAGAGTGGGACTGTCTATATTATTGTTTATAATTTTGTATAAAAATGTCATATCAAGTACTTCTCTACGTTTTTGTAAAGTAACTAGAGAGACAGCATTATTTGGGAATTTCCATATAGGCGTAGGTTGTTATTCTATAGTATTTCTATAAATTTTAATAATTACATCCTAGACACATCTATTCATTTTGACTGTTATCAATATATTAAGGAAGAACTTTCAAAGCAAAGAAGGGAATTTAACTATCATTAAAGATGCAATAAAAATATATTAGAAGAAAAGCGAACTGACTATGCTTTTTGTACTCACGGAGATATATTGAAATTGCTTAAAAAAATAACAATATTGAAATTGAACCTATTAAAACTACAAAAATAAAAAAAGAGAGTCATAATTACTTAAAGATTATTTGGTCGTATCAACAATTGGAACTAGTTCACATGATACTGACTTACATATTTGTGCTGATAATTCTTGATGATGATTCTTTCCGAATTAATATTTACTTTACTACCATATAATTGATGCAATAACTACACACCTAAATTCCGATTTTCCCTAGAAAGCCAATAGCCGTAGATATAGATCATTATACCACTTATGCAATAAATAAAGATATTTTGAAAGCTGAAATTACTATTCTAAAGAACATGAGCAGTCAAGAATCAAATAATATTAAAAATGTACTTAATCAAGGTACATTTGGTAATTATTATAAACTTTATACTCATTCTGCCTATATAGGGTGTTTTCCAACTTCAGGTAAAAACTTTAAGTACATATAGTACTGACCAAAATGAGTAAAACAGGCTCACTTCGCCTATGAATTTCCAATTTAAAGCAGAAATAAATTTACGTTGGACACCTTCAATTCTGTTAATGTATATTTGGTAATGAGGGGACCAACATACGACAGCAAATTCTAATTGCGAGCGAACAAGTGAGTAATAAAGTTGAATTGCAATTCTTGAAATGTGCTCCAACCCTTAGTATAAATCCAAGCATTTTGTATACTTTCTTGAACAGAAACTAAAACCTTATAGTAAATTACTAAATATAATCCTCACCTCTCCTGGATCAGACATTCCCACGGCATTTTGAGCAGTGACCCTAAACTGGTACCTCCATCCAGGTTCAAGGCCACTAAGGGTGAGTTCTGTTTGAGGTACCAGAAGAGGAGTCGCTCGCACCCAATGAGGGGAGCCAGTTCGGCGATGCTCCACCAGGTATCCGATGATTGGAGTGCCTCCATCACGGCGAGGTTTATCCCACTTGATGGTAACTACATCGGGGGTTGCTTCTAAGGGGGAGACTAGTTCGGGTTTACCAGGGGGGCCCGGGCGTTCTGGAAGAAACAAATAACAGTAATTTTTACTTTCCGTCACCTTTAGGTAAGGAAAGTATTGTCTTTGGTCAAAAAACTCGATGGTGAGTTTTTGATGAATAAGCACGTTTTAGGATCCCTAGAATACGATTTGACTATTTTTAATATGTTATCTCTCTCTCTCTCTCTCTCTCTCTCTCTCTCTCTCTGTGTGTGTGTGTGTGTGTGTGTGTGTGTGTGTGTGTGACGATTTTTTCGGATATGATAACTCAAATACTACAATTTAAAAAATTATAATTCTTTCGTATTCCTTTTCTTTACATCCATGTGAAGAGTTCATTAGATTTTGGTTATAACTGGTCAACCGGAAATACCCTCATTTTAAGATTTTAAGAAATTAAATTTCATAAAGCAACTAACTTTGCTATAACTATGTAAACCTCTACTATGTTAAGAAAATGCTGATTGACAGATGTCAGTGTCAAGTGCAATTAACATGTTTGTGTTATAATTTCACTGGATGGAAATATAGAATCTCTTAGGTACATGAAACTTTCTGTATGGAATTTGTACAAAGTTAATAGAACTGACAGAAGGTAATGTATTTGAAATATGGAATCTTGTGCAAGAAACTTTCTGTGTGGAATTTGTACAATATATATGGAACTGACGGAAGATAATGTGCTGGCCACATCAGATTTTTATAAATGAATCCGAACAAGGTCATCTACAAATTGTATGAATTAAGATTTCAGTAGTGACGTTTACTTAGTTTTTATGAAGGAACATACGATACTAATGTTGTTTTATTATTTTAAAAATATATGTTACAATAGAAGCAAATTTCTAAAATAAGTCAACTATACTCCGTTCGCTGAAACGAGAGAATGTGGAACTAATTCTTGAACAGACACAAGTCATTCGACTGGTTCGGCTACAAAATGGATCCTTTTTGGACCAATAGAATGACTTGTCTGTTCAAGAATTAGTTCCACAATCTCTCGTTTCAGCTAACGGAGTATAGCAAGTTCATTAGCAAATGTAAAACCAAATATGTATGTGAAAAATAAGATACTGACATAGTGTCAGCGTCAGTGACACCGACACAAAATAACTTTATTCGTACGGCTATAAATCAAGGGAATATATCTGAATTAATAAATTAACTTACGTTACAGCGAAAGTATGGTCAACAATCCTTATCGCACATGTTTCTAGTCATTGCAAGTGAGAGAGATAAATGAATGTCATTTTGTTAATTCGTACATGATACAAACGACCTTGATCTGACTTCTTTAAAAGAATTACTATCATACTCGTTTATTAATTAATTCACTTAAACTGATAAGTAAATTCAACTGTCCTTCCGATGATTTTTTTTCCTCAAAAATATATAGTTTATAATATATGAATTACCAAATTATTTTTTGACCTTCAGATATAAACACAAAAAGAAATAAATCATGGATGAGTTATTTTTTTAATCTAGTTCAAAAATAGAGATTGGTACTTGAATTATAACATATGTTTTGTGTTCTTTACAAGCATATGTCTGCAATAACAAATTTACGAACTGTGTATTTCTATCATTTTATAAATGATGAATCATCGAACGAATCTTGTATGAAATTAGAAATATGATCATCCTACAGGGCCGTCTGTAGGATGTTGCGGAAGGTGTGATCACCCTAGAGTATCCGGGGCGCCAACCACAGAAACATATTTAAATTTGTGGTGCTTGAACCGGTTTTTAGAAGAGGATCAGAGAGCACCATACACAGTCCTAAAATCCTAATGATTATAAAGTACAATAATGAGCTACTTGCGCGCCATTTTTTTATTTAATATTTTTGAAGAGACGATAAAAACTTGCTACACACATTTTTTCTATTGGCAAAATTTTCATTAATTGTAAGAAAAAATTAATGAAATTTTAATATTTAAATTACCGCCATGTATGACGTAGAATTATGCCGAACCATGAATGGCCGTAAAGCAATAACATCGGTACGTGTAATAGCAACGGCATGTGCGGATAATTTAAACATGACAGATCATCTGTTTGAAGTTTGAATAATAGTTTGGAGGTTAATATTTTCTTCTGTCATTTTAATCTTGTACGAGTATAAGCTAAGTTAAAATCCTGCTAAACAAATCGAAATACGTAATAAAAGTAACAGAAACACGCAAATTGTAAATAATAAGGAAGAGAGACAGTGACAGAAAAATGAACTAATGTCAAAATCAAATTAAAATTCGCACTCGCTCGCCATCTACAGCTTACATTCTTAAATATGCATCCCTTTCTCCAGTTCAAAATAATGATGTCAAAGAAAATCTTGTATGTGTGTGCGTGCGTGTGTTCGTGCGTGCGTGCGTGCGTGCGTGTGTGCGTGTGTGTGTATACAAAATACATAGAACTGACAGAAGGTAATGTGCTGGCCATATCAGATTTTTTAATGAAAATGTAGATTTCTTGGAACTTGGAATATTTTCATTATTCCTATTATTCCTAAAAAGTTAATGTGAAAATTTATTAATTTTTGGGGAGGGGATTGGGGTGCTCATCTGACACTCGTACCACCTTAGAAACACCCTAGAGCCGGCCCTGATAATCCTAATATATCAAAATTAAGGAATTATACTCGTATAATATGTATAATTATTGTTTTTCGTGATTCATGTGCCTTTTATTATAATTATTTTTATTATTTATATTCTATTTTACAAACTACATTACTTCAATTTTATTATGTCTTAACAATAAATGTCAAGACCAGATTTATTACTTTCACAAAACTTTGAAATAACAATTTATATTACTTCCGTATGTATTTTACTATTTGTAATAAAATAAATAAGAAATCAAACTAAAATAGTGTATTATTCAGCATACGTATAATGATGGCTGTAACCAAGGAGGGCAAAGTTTGTAACATCCGTGGGCAGACAGTTGTAAATCGTCCGAATGAGTTCCAGCAATTACATGCGAATAGGTAGAACACTATACTTTATCTACGACGTTATTTATTATTGAAATAATAATGATATATTTATATTGTACAAATTATATATATTTTTTAACGTATAAAAATATCAATAGCGCTTGTGAGTCGACAATTTTTGGAAAGATAATTGATTTAAATTCCTGAAAGCAAACTTTGTTAATATTAAATATTTCTATTCAATTTTGATGTTTTAAATTGATTAGTTATTCATCTTCCTTGTTGAGATGGAAGTTTTGTTTCTATATTGATTTGAAGTAAGACGTATTGGCTTCCAAGGAAAAATAATTGGCACCAGTTTCATTAGGCAATACAAGAAACATTTGATCAAAGTGTACCTGAGTTATCTTCATGCAAAATTAAGTTAGAGCAATGATATATTACTCTAATAATCATTCTCGATCTTACTCACTACGCGATATTCAAAAATAAAAATAAATTTACACATATGATGTCATCGAACATTCATACATACACAAAAAAAATTACAAGGTAGCCGCAAAACATAGAATAGAATGTTTAGATGAATCAAATAGCTTATTTAAATCTTATGATATTAATTTATGTATTAGACTAATATTAAAACAGAAGTTTACAAATATTATTTAATGTTTGTTTTATTAAACGCAAGTGAAAATTATACTGATTAAAGTAAATACGTATTTATAGCTATTAGCAAACAGCTACATATTTACTAATTTCTATATGTGTACATTTCCCAAAATGGCTTTTTTGCCACGTGTCAACTCACAGGTATTCAAACTTTGATTTAAAGTTGATTCATGTAAGTTGTAAACTAAAGAATTTACCTTAGCATTAGCATTATGACTTTTCATTAATAATTCGAGTATAGACAAATGCATAAAAAAATATAAAATAAATATATCATCCTGGCCTATCACCCATTGCTGGGTTTGCCACAGGCCCGGATACGGCCACCGGGCAACCGGGCAAATGCCCGGTGGGCCGAACCTTAAAATCGGGCCGGCCTTTTTGCAATTTCTAAATAAATAATCAAAAGAAAAAAAATATTTTCTAATCTTCGCCAAAACGGCTATTTTAATGGTTATATTCCGGGTGTCTACTTTTTTGTGGATCATAGGAAATATGTTAAAATTTTCATAGTGCTGTAAATTCTGCTGTATTAATATATTTTATTTTGTGTTTATCTCATGACAAGAACCTATTATATCAATAATTTAGGCTCAATTCATCCAGTTTTTAATTCTGAACATTTTTTGTATTTACACTTTATAGTTCTAAAATTAATAGTGCAGAATTTACAGCTAAAATTATACCTTTGTATTTCCTATGGTCCATAAAAAAGTAGACACCCGGTATATATTTGAAAAACCATTAAAAACATTAAATTCCAGAATTTTTTTACATTTTTTTCTGAAAAAAAGTAGTTACAGTTTAATTCCTATAAAATGAATGTAATGCAGCTATCCGAGTTTAAAGTATTTTTTAAATTTGCAAGCGAAAACGTCACATTTTTAACTCATACAGCCTAATAATCATTTTTCCGCAAAATGCCTATAAAATACATGAACCCAACCGAATTTCGCCAAATTAAGTTTAGTGCAATAGGCGACATTACGTTTAAGTATTTTTTAAAAATTTGCAAGCGAAGAAGTCATTATTTTCAAAAGAGCCTTTAGAAGAGGTAAACTCCGACTTTATTTTTGCAAAAGAAGACATTGCAACAAAACTAAACGTATTATTAACCGTCATAATTTAAATTTAGATAATGAAAAACCTATTGGAATTTCAAGAGTGGTAGGTATTCTGGAACCCAGCTTCAAAAACAATAATAATTTAAAATTATTCTTTTCAAATTGGGATTAATTTTGATTCGGGCCGGTCTGCTACTATTTGCCCGGGCCGGCGTTAGACCTCGTATCCGGCCTTGGTTTGCCATAATCTGCTTTGTACATAGATATCGGGCAATGATGAAATATTTGCACCGTGCGGGCGCTCACCAGACGTCACCTCAAAGGCACTCATTGCTGGCGTGGAGAGTACACAACAGGGGTCAATTTTTTGCCGCTTAAAATTCGAAATATTTGACGTCGGTCAGGATCGAACTCGGTTCCCCAGATTCGCGACCTGACACTCAGCACGCGGCCACAAGACCCTATGCGAATGCATGCTACGGTATATAGCTATAACCTTAACCTTAGCATTATACTATAACCCTAGAATACGGCAATGACACCATAACAAAAAATATTAAATTATACACTTTATACTATATATAGTATTACTCAATAAATAGAGGTTAAGATGAAAAAGATTATTTTTATTAATTACTCTGCGAGATATTTGAGGTTTATTGTCAGTGTCACTGTGACGTCACATTAGTGCTACCTTTCTCTTGCTACCTACTATAGAGCTTGTACGAGAGAAAGATATAGAAGTGTCGCCGTTGACTTTAAAAATCAAATGCAGGTAAACTAAAAACAATTAAATATTTTTAATAATGCTTCAAAATTAAAAGACCTTTCATTTAAAATAATAAAAAAATCAGAGTGCAGGATCCCATTCCTAAATTTTTAAGTCATAATGCCGACCAATCAGAATAGTACAATTTAGTGCCCGATAGCTTGATTCCAGCAATTTTCGCGACTGTGAATTTCAGGTTTGACGTATGTTATTTTTGAAAAATTCTGTCTTGAGTAAAATTGAATGTCATTGAAAAAAATGTTCAATTAATACAGTACAGATATAATTATGATAAAAAAGACTTGTCGGTGTAAGAAAAAATGACATTACCGGCCTACTCTTATTGGTTTGCCCTAAGAAGTACATGTACCGAACAACGTAATGTAAAGTTTAATGCTAATGCTAATGCCAAGATAAAGTCTTAAGATTACAGCTTACATAAACCATCCTTTATCCAATAAGTAATTTTGAATATATTTGGGCTGAAATTAAATAAAGTTTGTTAGAATCATAACATGACACTTTTTTGGAGATTATTTTCACAAATACTAATATTCTATTAAACACAATAACCAGTAAAGACAACAGTAAAGTTTTATTTATGTTAAAGTTGGGTTATATGTACGTATGTACTTGAGAGGTGTTTTACTGAACATAATACAAAAAAACTATTTTCCAGGAAACAACAAACTTTATGTTAAATTGTTCGTTGGATGGCAATTTTTCTCTGTACAAATTATAAGTATAAAAACAAAACGTTTAGTTTGATATTCATTTTATGGATCCATCATTTGTTCAAAAATAATAATAAAATAAAACATCTGGACTTGTAAAAATTTTGCAATTAGTCGATGAAAATTATGAAAATGAAAAAAGGAATTATAAAATATAGAGATAGGTACCTAAATTTTTCAAACTTTTATTATTTTGTTAAATAAAATTTATTTTTGTACTACCGGGTTTTTTTAAATGTCTGCCGATAGAGTTTCGAAGACAGTAGGCTTTATTTACAAATTACTGATCGGTAAGTAATGTGAATCACTTACCGACCAGGAGGCAGAGGCGGTAAGTAAATAAAAACAACTATCAAAGCTTACTTTAAAAATAACAACCAAACATTTTTAGTATGTCAAAATAATTTTCAAAATCTCATTTTTTACCTCGCGCTACCCCTGGTAAAGGAGGTGTAGGGATCGTGCTAAAAATCGCATATCGAGATTTTGGTAAATTACAACGTTTTAAGGTCCCTAGAATCCAATTTTAACATTTTCACGATGATGTGTGTGTGTGTGTGTGTGTGTGTGTGTGTGCGGTCGTGCGTGCTTCCGTGCGTGTGTGTATGTGTGTGTGGATTTTGTTTACGCTCTAACTCAAATATTATCATTCAGAAAATTTTGAAACCTTGTATTTCTACATTATTCTAATATGTCATCATCATTACCGATATCTGCGAACAAAGCAGATTGGCACACTTAGCAATGGTTAATATGCCGTGATGATATATTTATTTTTGCACGATCGGGTTATTTGTTATGTTTACCGATAGTGTTTCCAAGACAGTAGGTCTTATTTACAAATTATTGAACTGTAAGTGATGTGAATCACGTCGGTAAGTGATGTGCTTCACTTACCGTGTGGGAGGCGAGACGGTAAATAAATAAAAACAAAAATTAAAGCTTATTTCAAAAATAACAAATAATTTTTTTATGTCAAAATAACTTTCAAATCTTATTTTTCTTTTAAATTTTGTGCGTCGATCGTGCAAAAAATAGTATAAGCATCACGAACGTTAAGGAATTACCGATCTCAGACATAATTGGGACCTTCGCTTCGCTCAGTCCCCAAACATTGTTTTCGATCGGTAAACTGTCCTTACCGTTTTAATACTTAATATACTATTATTTATTTATTTATTCTATTATCGAAATTTATGTTATTATAAAAATTAAAGATTATTAAATCTTCTACAGATTTGTATTAATACTTTTTCTATATATTGTATGGATAAATTTATCAAATTATATATAATTTAAATTTCGGAGCATACGCTTTAAACAAACACAACTCCTTGGTTACACAATTCATATCTTAAATGTATGTAACTGACAGATAAATGTCACTGTCAACGAACTAATCATTTCAAATTAATAATAGTAACGTTTTGAGAAGAAAATAGTAAATATAACCATAGTTATATGGAATGGGACTTAATACAGTTTTCAGCATAAGTAATAATGTATGTATATTTGAATTAATAAAAATTAAATGGCGGGAGGTATTGTGTTGGCCATATCATATTTTTAAATTTTGTGCGTCGATCGTGCAAAAAACATAATATTGCCGTTCATACAAATAACTATACTTACTTTACGAAGAAAAAGCTAAATAAAATTCTCTATTTACACAGGATATTTCAGAATACCATGGCACAAGTTATGGTTTGTTGGTTATTAAATTTGTCAGACAAACAGTAACAAATCACTAGCTCCAAGGTATTCTGAAATACAACTGTAAATTGCGAATTTAATTTAGCATTTTCCTCGTAAAATATAAAAAATTCGATTAAATTTAGTCTTATATAGTTTTTAATTCTGAATAAGTTTTGTATTTAACATTTTCCTATAAAATTAAATAGGTAGGTAAGTATTGCAAAATAAAAAAAAAAAAACTTTGTATTCCCTATATAACAGATTTGATGTAGTCACCCGGTGTGTTTAGATATAGACATGACGATTGCCGACACTCCGTTATTTAACAAAACACTTCCAAATATTATTTACAACTGCTAATCACTTTTATTATCATTAAAATGGGTCAACTCCCCCTACACGTGAATATATGTCACCCACAATCTTTAATCCATTCATTCTATTTATATCCCAACCATCTTACATCACTTTTTCTTAACGTATAACACCCACAGCAACACCATCATCATACCTGCTGCTTTCCAGTGAACCTGCTTCTTCTGCCGGGCCTTGACTTGCCCTTTGGCCTGGGAGTTGCCCATGTCAGCTTCGGTCAGCCATGGAGCTCTGGGAGACGCTGTCGACGCTGCCGACGCTGACGACGCTGGCCGTCGACGTTCACGGACGCCACGACGCTACAGCCTACGAGCTGACGAATATAGCTCACGGGTGTACCAACACAACGCGAGAAGAGACTGGGATAGTAGAATAGTTTGGAATGTTTGTATGAAAGTTAGAAAAAAATGTTTGAGAATGAATAAAAAGTCGAAGGGTGTGAAGTGTAAAATAAAATGTTTGGTTTATTTTTGTTTGTTTGAAATTGCTATTTTTAGATTTGTTACAGATGTGAATGATGTGATGCTGTATTCTGTAACCGGTAAAGTGAGTGTCAACTTGTTTTACTTAGGTGTCTTTCTGGTCGCATAAGAAAAAGGTGACAATAATACTTTTGCAAAAAACTCAGTGGCGTAACTAGCGGGGGGCGGTCCGCCCCGGGCTGCATTTTTTATTACTTAAATAATAATTAGTTTTTAAAAACTGTACTTAAAACTAAAAAAACAACAGTTGCGTACTTGAAATCTTTTATATACAGGCTGTCCCATAACTTCAGGTACATATTAGAAGGGCATATACCTAGTTCTTAATGTCCTGATTACGGAACAAAAAGATTTTTTTCAAAATTCCTATAATTAAGGGTAGTTCACTTAAGAAGAACATTTTTGTACCCCTGGATACTATAATATTTGGAATAGTGAAATTAGTTATAACTATTACATAAAATAATTTAACAATGAAATTAATTTATGCAATTACGTAAAGCTTTGACACACCAATTAAGTTTGGGAGATGTGTATGTAATGAAACAAATCAAATTATTAAAACTACCTATTCAACCAGTGTCCCAAAACTGTTTCCTTCAAAAACATCAAAAACTAATTTTTGAATTTTGAAAAAATTCTTTTTGTTCCGTAATCAGGACATTAAGAACTTTATGCCCTTCTAATATGTACCTGCAGTTATGGGACAGCCTGTACCTATAGGCAATAAAAAGTATTTTTACTTCCTTGTACAAAATAAAGGAAGTATTGTATTCGCGAAAAATTTCGGTTTCCAGATTTCAACGGAAATATCCATTTTGACCATCCTTGAATCCATTCTGACTAATTTCGTCCTGACGACTGTACGTACGTATCTCGCGTAACTCAAAAACGGTAAGCCGTAGAAAGTTGAAATTTTGTATTTAGGACTTCTATAACATCTAGTTGTGCACCTCCCTTTTTTGTCATTACATAATTTCCAGAAATGGTACTTTATTTGAAGCCTATAATATCTTTTAATGAAAAACTATATTAAAATATAATCCAAAACTTATCAAATTTGGTATATAAGACTTTTATATCAATTGGAATAACAGCAGATTTTGGTTAAAACAGGCTGACCGGAAGTGATATATTACCTGAAGTTGTTAACAGTTCTTCTTGAATAAAATGGTTTCATTTTGATTTTAGTAATAAATGCTTCAAATAAGAGTTTTAGAGAATTAAATTCTGCGTCTAGCACATCAAGTATTATTAAATTAGCCCTTTGTATAAGCGAGATAAATTTAAAACTTATATACTTTTTGGTTTTTTATAATGAAGCTTGCTATGGATTAGGACAAAAAATAACAAAAAAATAAAAACACGTGCAATTTTATAATTGAGTCTATACTTTATATTAGTCATGCGTACAAGGAAGTCGTGTGGTGTCAGATTTTTTTATTTTGCTGTATTTATAGAGTTACCTATACCTATCCATTAAGTTCTTACAAAAATGTTTCAAATAAAGGTTGCAGATGAAAAAATTCTACGCCTAAATTACTATTTAAATTTTATTTTGCACGTTTTGTAACGTTGTGAAACCGAATTTAAAAATTTATAAATATGGCTCATTTGTGATGATAGCCATGGAATTGAAACAAAACAATAAAGAAAAGCATATCGTTTGAAATGTCTGAAATTTGATTTTATAGGTTACAAAATGTAAAAATAACAATACTTATTAAGTGTAGAATATAAAAATAAAATCTGTTCAGTAATCTACATACAGGTACTGAATATGTAACATATATTTTAAAACAGAATTTCTGAGAGTTCAAACAATATGCATTTGTTTGTAATTTTATTTCAATTCCATAGCTATCACTACAAATAGTGAGCAATAGTAATAAAATTTCATATTCAATTTTATTTTGACTTTTTCTAGTATTTTTGGGGTATTGAGAGAGGCGGTAAATCCATGGACCGCCCCGAGCGGCAAAAGTTCTAGCTACGCTACTGAAAAAACTGTTTGACATCGTTGCAAGTATGGTATGACTAGCGAATGAAAGTTGACATTAAAATTATTTAGAGAAGAATAGAATTGTACCAAATATTCAGGTATGAAATTTTTGCATGAACCCATTTAAATACTGGACTAGGAAAGCACAAAAATACATTACTATGTCTGGCTGAAAATAAATGGCCTACTAGGGTAACTGAATATCAAAACAGGGATGCATTTAAAATATTTTAAAAAATTTTCGTATATGTTGATTATAACAAAATATTTTGATCTTTAAACTATTTAGTTTGGCAATTCTATGAAATAGGATTATTTTGAATTTCCTCTAACAGTAATTCCGACTCGAGGGTTGCTTACACCTGAGACGAACGCACTAGAATTTGCGGTATTCAATTTTTAAATACATCCCTGAATCCTGTTGCTAAGGTCATTTTAAAACTAGAAACTGTATTAAAATCGATTCCATATAACTATGGTTCTATTTACTATTTTCTTTTTAAAACGTTACTATTATTAATTTGAAATGATTAGTTCTTTGACATTCATTTGAGATATGAACTGTATACAAGTAGTTGTGTTTGTTTAAAGCGCAAGCTCGGTGATTTAAATTATAGATAATTTTATAAATTTATCCATAAACTATATAGAAAAAGTATTAACGCAAACCTATAGAAAATTTAATAATCTTTAATTTTTATAATAACATAAATCTCGAAAAAAATAACATTTAATCTTCAACTATTTCCGAGAAAAGTGAAAAATCGAAAAAAACTGTCAAAGATAGTGATCGAACAAAATTTTATCCATGTCAGTAAATAGACTATTAAAAATAATAAAATTTTATATGAAACGTTTTTCTTAATTTCTAATAGTTGTGAAGTTTTTGAATATTAAATATTGGCCAAGGTCGCCACAATATTTAACATAGTACAATTATGTGATTTTTTAAAAAAAAAAAAAAAGCACATCTAAGATGGCCTCTGACAGGTAAACATAAAATCCCATTTAATGAGGTATTTACGTGGAGTATGTGGATATGTAAGACGGGATCGCGTGAGGAATAATTTGGTGTATGAAGAATGTATGGTTAGGAAGAATGTTGTTAAGAGAGTAGGAATGAGCCAGTTGAGATGGTTTGGTCATGTGGAGAGAATGAAGAGTGAATGTCTTGTAAAGCGTATATATCTTGGAGAAATTGAGGGTGTTCGATTGCGTGGCCGTCCAGTGTGTAAGTGGATGGATGTTATTGATAAGGTACTAAAAGAGAGAAAATTTCCGAGTGGGAAGAGAAGAACAGCGTGTATGAATGCGATTATGAATGTGGCCGTGGCGAAAGAAGTGTGCTTAGACAGGAATGTGTGGCGAAGGATGATTGTTTCATAACTACTATTGTGGTCCGGTTGTGGTATTTCGCTACCGTAATTCGGTCACTTTAATATGTTAAGAGCGAGGAATATATGTTGTACCCATGATGTCAGGTTAGTTTTTTTATTCTTTCGGGTTTGTGCTAACCCACTAAGTGGGAAATGCGTGATTTTATGTATGTATGTATATATCAAAGTCGTAACTCTGATAGTTTTCGAGATAGCAGACGTAAACCCCGTAAAAACTCATGTTTCACTGACTCAAATCTCGGAAACTATGGAAGATCGGACTCATGTTGATTAAGCTTTGTTACCCATTTTAGTCAATACTATATGCCCTTAATTTTTTACAGTATTTTTGAAACACCCTGTATAGTTTCTACATTTTTGATACTAACCAACTCAACAAACGTCATCTTCTTGTCTATCTTTATTTACCTTTCTTATTAGTGAATGAAGGCGCCTTCCTATGTTGAAATTTACTACGGTTATATATGACAATCACTATAGTGACAGAAACCAGCGGTAGTAAGTAGTTCGGCGGTTGAGAATCGACGAGGTGGTCAACGCAGGCCGTCGACCTAAGTCAACTTTGAAGAGAAGAGCAACCTGTTGCTGTCAGATCCAAATTGGAGGAGCGAATCACTTGTTGCAAATTAGATTCACAAAAACGAGAAGCAGAATATTAGTTTCAATATGATAGGTCTTGGATAAATTGCAATTGATATTGATGATGTTTTAAATGAAAGTGTTTGTATATTTTAGCAATTGTAAGAAATTTGTTCGTTTTCTTAAATATTATGTTCTTTATTAGATTATTTTAAAGTTATTAAATTTTACTCTTTTTCTCAAAGTGGTTTACATGTTGATTAATCTTAATTAGTCTTTGAGAAAAGGGCTGTGGAACCACTGGCATGGTTACCATGTTGAGTAATCCTAATTTTTCTAAATCTCTTTAATATGGTTCGCTTATAATTTTACTACTGAAATTGAGAAAATTGTTCTCGAAATACTTATATTATGTACATAGTTTTTATTTTCAATATATTTTAAGGTAAGGGGTAGTTTTTAATTTTATTTAATTAACCTTGTCTAACAGTAAGTTTTTATCAGTTTTTTCAAATGTGATAAATATAAATATTTGATAAACTTACCTGTTTTAATGTTAATTACTACAGATAACGAGTTTTTAGATAATTATTAACACTTTAATTACAGTTTTTGTAATTAGAAACTATATATGATTTTCCAATTAATAAATTATAAAATATGTAGAAATGCTAATCGAGGAGCTGGCGACGAACTTACTTATACCCTATGTTTTGTTTGTAGTAAAATGAGATATCGTTTTGATTATAAATTAATCTAAATTATAAAGACTTAAGTGTTTTTACTAAGTTTATATGTATATAGTATAACTAGCGAATGAAAGTTGACGTTTAGATTATTTAATAGATGTGGTTTCTTTTGAAAAACATTTTCCTATAATTTGAAAGGAATCTGACCCTTATGTATTCCGTTACAGAAGATTAGAATTGCACTCAATACCAGGAGGCATTTAAAATGACCTTAGCAACAGGATGCAGGGATGTATTTAAAAAATTTAAGACCGCAAATCCTAGTTCCTTCGTCTCAGGTGTAAGCAACCCTCAAGTCTGAATTAAAAAAATTAAAAATAATTCTATTTCATACAATTGCCAAACTAAATAGTTTAAAGATCAAAATATTTTGTTATAAACATAAAATAAAAATAACTAAAACTATAACTACCTCTTAACCTTAAAATTAATTTTAATAAAAACTAAATACGTATTTCGAGAACTGAGTTCTCATCATCAGCTGATGATGTAAACTTAGCTCTCGAAATACGTATTTAGTTTTTATTAAAATTAATTTTAAGATTAAGGGGTAATTATAGTTTTCGTTATATTTAACCTTAGACTCCATCTATTATTAATTTATAGAAGAAAAATGTTTAAATTTTTTTAAACGCACCCCTGTTTTGATATTCTGTTACCCTAGTCGGCCAACTATTTTCAGCCAGACATAGTAATGTATTTCTGTGCTTTCGTAGTCCAGTATTTAAATGGGTTTATGCAAAAAATATATATACCTGAATATTTCGAACAATTCTATTATTCTCTGGGGTTTCAAAAGAAACCACACCTATAAAATAATTTAAAGGTCAACTTTCATTCGCTTGTAATACCATACCGAATTCCCTCAATTTGGGGGCTTAACAGGGATGCAAGACTAATTTTGAACGAGTGACAAGTGATTTTACTTCGTTTATATTAGTTTTTAACACACAGTTTATTACTCATTTTTGAGTATACCAATATTTTTCTATTTGTCAGTGATCTCTATATACAAAATGGACCGGCGACTCCTATCTCTTTACAACGGCACGAGCTGTATCCATTCAACTGTCATGGTGGGGTAGCTATCTCTTTCTACCAGTAAGAAGTCCGCATGCGTCAACTAGTATCAGTTCAACGAATTAACGATGAACATGAAGAAGAAATTACATCCTGTTAAGAAGCTTGGCTAATGCAATGTATTTTGGTGACAAATTGAATTTGTTTCTACCGATTCATCCGGGTATACATGCTCTAGGTGAAGAAATTCACGAATTATAAATTTTGTAGAAAGTCACCAACAAGTATATAGATATTCGTGGTTACTCTTTTGCCATGAAGACTTCTTTAAACGAACATGGCAACGAAGCTAGTGTAAGGAACAAATTAAATAAACTTATTCTATTTTCTAATGTTTAGAATAAATAAAAATGTCACGACTTGTTTGTTTAACATAAATATTTTCTGGAATAAATAAAGTTTCGGACTGGCAGTCAATATTACAATTTATTGTAATATTGACTGCCAGTCCGAAACTTTATTTATTCCATCCCCAACACAGTCGAACATAATTTTTTGAATAAATATTTTCTGTATATGTCTTTAAATTCGTATGTAATTAATTATTTCCAATTTTTTTGACTATGTTGTATTGTAATTGTATTATATAAAAAATAATATTATATAAAATTAAAATTGTACACACTACGACCTTATTATTCTTTTATAGTTAAAAATCCTACTTTTGATGTCCTTATCATACGATGAAAGAATATATCACTTAAATTTCAATTAATTTAATTCAGATAATGTTTTAAGAATTTAGTAAAATGTTTGAAATTGTTTTTCAGTTCAACTCCCATTCGATTTATGCTTAAAAACATTTTCACATTAAGTAAAAGGATAAAATGTAATCAAATCTGCTTGGTCCAACTATACACGAAAGTTAGAGAGAGATAGATACCCCACCAGTTAGGCGGGTGGTATTCTCGGTGGATACACGCAAGTTATTAAAGTCGCCGGTCCATTTTGTATATAGAGGTCACTGCTATTTGTTCGTAGATTTTGGTAATAACGATATATCTGTCCCGGAACGTTTACCATACGTCACCTGACAGCTACAGGCTCTCAAAGCTGTCGAGAAGACAACACAGAGGTCACTTTTGTGCTCAAAAATTTTAGGAAGTAATTAGTCATTTAAATATTAATGAAATTTTTTATATTAATTGTATATTATTAATACAGATAAGTATCTATAACAAAGTTAAAATCATATGTTTGTAAAGCAAAAGGAAAAGAACAATTAGGTACATATCATTTTATTAAAATTACAATATAACAATAATTTATTTTTTTAATAATATCCTTCGTCTTGTAAAACCAATTTCATATTAAACACTGTATACTCCTATAGTTTTTAAACGTTTATTGCGTAAATTCCCTGACCTATTATCTTTTTTCCACCACTTGACTTTGGGTTTGAATGACAGATAAATGGTATCATCATCAGCACCACCTACTGTTTGAGCATTCCTTCAGTGACCCAGTATAAATCATTTGGGCTCGGCGACAACCAGGACGTAGACGTAGCGACCTTGTCCAGTGCTGGGTGCCGCACCGCAACTTCGAGGAATATCTTCAAACATATAAGGAGCGGACACTGTTTCCATTCCTCTGTTTTTTTTAGCAAATTCTTATGTTTCGCACATAAATGGCTTTCTTGTCTTCCTCAATTATTTTCGAACAGCAACACAACAGCCGAGGGAGAATTCCGTTTTACCTCTAGCTAAGATTTTAGTGAATAAGCACGTCTTAAGGTCCCTAGAATCCGAGTGTGTGTGTGTGTGTGTGTGCGTGCGTGTGTATGTGTGTGTGTGTTTGTGTGTGAGTGTGTGTGTGTGTGTGTGTGTGTGTGTGCGTGTGCGTGTGTGTGTGTATGCGTGCGTGTGTGTGTGTGCGCGCATGTGTGTGTGCGTGTGTGCGTGTGTGCGTGTGTGTGTGTGTGTGTGTGCGTGCGCGCGCGTCTTTGTGTGCGTGCGTGTGCGTGTGCGTGTGCGTGTGTGTGTGTGTGTGTGTGTGTTCAAAGATCAAAATATTTTGTTATAATCAACATAAATGAAAAATGTTTAAAATATTTTTATCGGTTCCAGGATATTAATCCATTGTTTACATGTACAATAGTAGGTAAGTAATAACTGTATTGGGGGCCGATTCTGTAACTCAGTGGTTAATTTTTAACCATTGGTTAAATTTTTTAACCAATCAAGTATGATCAAAAAGAGGGATTTTTAGTTGTCAAATCACTATCTATTGGGTAAAAATTTTAACCAGTGGTTAAAAATTAACCACCGAGTTACAAAATAGAGCTCTTTGTGCGGTAATATTATTACCATACTGACTTATTAACAACGGTCTACAAAATGAAAATAAAATAAAATCAAAGTATAATGCTCTTCATTAATACATACAGATAACGTTAGTGTATCGTTCTAAATGCGGTTTACTTTATTCTAAATAAATAAAATAATAAACATTGGGAATAAAGCACGTAATTTGAATATTTGTCATATTGGCATATATGTCAAAATAATTGTTCTGTTAACCACAGCATTCTGAAAGTAGCATTAATGAGATAATTTTCAAAAATGATTTTTAATAATAATGTCTTCATTTTCTGAAACCGATAAACTATTGAACAAACCACGGATGTTATGAATCATAACAAGAATTAGATGTCTTAAAATCCTCGCTCTACGAGCTCGGGTTCCTAACAGACATCTCCGTCAGTTATGATATACATAACATTCCTGGGTATGTTAATAGTTATAAACGCATCCCTGTTTTAATGTTCAGTTACCCTAGTCGGCCATCTATTTTTAGCCAGACATATATATAATAATGTATTTCTGTGCTTTCCTAGTCCCGTATTTAAATGGGTTCATGCTAAAATTTCATATATCTGAATATTTCGTTCTATTCTTCTCTAGGGTTTCAATAGAAACCACATCTATAAAATAATTTAAACGTCAACCACCTATAGCGAGGCGTGCAGATTGGACCGAAATCTATGTTTTTCCCATTGACATAAAAGTCATATACCAAACTAGAAAAGTTATGGATTATATTTATTATATTCTGGAAATTATGTAATGACCAAAAAGAGAGGTGCAAAATTAGATGTCATAATAGTCCTAAATACAAAATTTAAACTATCTACGGCTTAACGTTTTTAAGTTATGCGAGATACGTATGTACGTACGTAGGAAGTAAAAATGCAAGATACTAGAAACATACAATTTTCTGTCATCACCTTATAGCTCCGTGAGTCGCTATGCGTCGTGCAAGCTTGTCTTGCGATCGGTGCCACAATCCCGTTGGAATGTGGCCGAGGCCTCTGCATCTCTTAGTAGCTTGAGACTCAGCTGAGATGCTGATGCTGACACCAGACTTCATCTCGACTCTTGGCTCAATGAAGTGTTGTGATCGTCTAATCAACGGCAAAATCATAGGAGAGTGAAAAGCAGACAGACAAGAGGTGTTATAGTTGCTATAGTTACCCAGAGGATGTATGAATAAGTTATTTTATTATAATGAAATGTTTATGGGGCAAGCATCCTGTAGAAAGTTAGGAAATGGGAAAAAATGGTGATATTTTCTACGACCTATGCACAGTAAAAATTTATGTAATGATATAATTGTTCTGCTACAATGTAGGACATTCAACCATACAATAATTACTATACAAATATTGTGGTATTTATTATAGTACTTATTTATTTACTAGTACAGTTATGTATTTGAAGAAATAATAATAAAAATACAAGTATGTTTGCGGTACAGTAATAACAATAAAAATATTTGCTTCTTAGAAGAAGACAAGGAAGTAATTATTATCTTTTTCAGTAACAATTAATTTGTATTTCAGTTATACAGTTTTTTGATAGGATATTTCACATAAATCAAAATTCCTAATTTAGTGATATTAATTGAGACTTGAGTTTGTGATAAATTTTAAATTACAATTAAAGTTTGTACCGTTTTGAAACGGTCTGTGAAATGGCACCGCGGAAATGACGTCAACATTTGCTATATCTATGGTGAAAAGCCGATAGATGGCGAAGCAGTAGTACATAAATCCGAATTACAAAATAATATTTGGTATAGATTAGTTCAAGATCATTTTTGACTTCTATAATCCCTGCAATTTCGACTACAATAGCGAAAACCGCATATGGTGAACTTATAGCAATAGAAAATAGGTTTTACTTACAAGCTCTTACGGTTCATAATCGCTTACACAACGACTATATAGAAAATTGACCTGAGAAGTACTCATTGTAGAAATTTTCTTAGTAAAAGTTCCTTCCAAGAACGACCACTAACAAATTGTTTCACTGGATGCTGTTACTCGAGGGCCGTATTCTACTATTTGCCGATAATTTTCCATGTGATAAAATTATTTTTCATATGTTTAATATTAAGTATAATTGAGAATTGAGAGCGTTTAGACTATATAACAATTTACGGGCTGTTGAACCCGTAGCAATATGTATACAGATTTATTTATTCATTATTTCGCTTCGCCATATGTTTCCAAAGACTATTTCGATCAAATAGTTTAATGTATTGTGTTTAGCTTACAATATTTTTTCAAATTATTTACGGTTCAGTATATCATAAAACATTGTACAATGCGCAACCGTTACCCGAAACTTACGTACTTGAACGGGTAACAAGCTCGCTTCGCTCGCTCGTTAGGTACCGTGCACGCCCGTATATTTCTGAGGAAGGGTCTTGCAATGTAAATTACTATTTGACAACGATAATGAGTGAAATAGAAAACAGAATTATGTATTTTGTTATTAATATTGCAATATTAAGTATGGTTCTTGTAAGTATACCTACAAAAATCGGCATGAATTGTAAATTTTGTATTGTTCACCATATCCGGTTTTCGCTATTGTAGTCGAAATTGCAGGAATTATAGAAGTTAAAGAAATGATCTTGAACTAAACTATACATGTAATGCTCATTTTAAAACTTTACAATTATATTCTAGTCTAACCTCTGAACTGAAGAAATGTCAATTTGACAAGCATAAGTGCTTCTTCATTTACTACTCGGACTCGGTTGCCATCTAGTGGTTTTACCAATACTACCACCTACGTATACGTCATTATGACGCCATAATTCATGAATCATTATTGGAAAAAAAATATAAATTAAGCATCGATTTATTCTTATGTTTATGTTGTCTTAAAACTACATTGCTAACATTTAAATTATTTTTTTGTTTGTTCTATGTAAACAAATACAACTTTTCTTTACATACATTTAAATAAAATAACACTTACATTATCTGTCTATAATATTCATATATTCTAAGTAAGTTCTTTCTTATTTAAATGTTAATAATAATTATAATTAGTATCTTTCTCTTCAGAATGTAAAATGAAGCTGAAATTTCTATTTTTCTTAAAAGTTCACTTTCCAAAATTAAAGATACTTGTTAGTACGTAATGAACTCTAAAACTAAATTTTATTTTGGAATGAAATATTTTTAATATACATAGATAAATTATTTTCTTTTTTCTACACTTACTAGTAGAAGGCCAAATATAATATAGAATATTTACTAAATAGATTAAGCCTTAAAGATTATTGCTCGTAACTATTCTAAAATTAACGTTTATCATCTACCTACAAGATCTGCTTATGTGAAGAACAACCACAAATTATAGTAGTAGACTCGTGGACTGAAAATATATTTAACTAGGTATAATTTCCTAGTTTGCATATAAATTCAGTAACTATCAAAAGATGTTGCTATAGTATTAATTTCTGCTTTTATTGCTTCTAGTAGTAAAACTAATTAATGCTATTATTCTGTAAAGCATAATAATTACATTTTACTTGAGTTCTACTTAAGTATTTAACTATTACTACAGAGTTGTCCAAGTCATTAGTGAATTCTGGCATTGGGCAGGTCTAAGCGAAAATGCTGGCTCCACACCAATCACCAATCTTTCCTGCGCGTCTTTCTTCAGCCTCTCGTAATTCTCTACCTCCTTGTTATTTGTTAACATTTAAAATTTTCTTCTTCCTCTTCCCATTCTCCCAGGTATTTTCCCTTAAATTATAATTCTCTCCTTAAAATATGTACAATCCAGTTAGCTTTCCTCTTTCTTATTTCTCTTAAAAGTCTTCTCTCTTCTGCAGTCCTTCGCAAAACCTCTTCACATCTTCTCCAACCGTCGCCACAACCACATCTTAAAACTTGTCAAGTATTTTTCTCCTTCGTCTTCAAGGTCCAAGTTTTGCATCCATACAGTACAGCACAACACTTCTTATAACATATTTTGCAAATCTTTTCCGAAGTTATATATTAATGCTCCTTACTGTTAATAGTTACTGCATTTTCTTATACACTGTAACATGTTCGACTAGAACTACGAAGCATAACTCACTTTATGTCATTGTGGTCAAGAACAAATAATGGCACACATGTGTTAATTTGCTCAAAAAATTTGAGCCACATGAGAGAACAAAGATTAATTGCTGGCGTTAAAGACAAAGTTGGAGTGTCACAACGAACTGTAGCCAGAAGATTCGATGTTTCGAAGACCACTGTTTTTAGAACACGTTATCGAAATGTGGTGTTTCGAAAAAAAAGAAACGCACCAAAATATACCGTGGTCCAATTAGAAAGAATCCCTAGATGTTGTCGTGCGTTAAGGTACATTCATTTTCTCAATAAACTTATTGTAATGAATGACGAGAAATATTTTACTCTGTCCCATTCAGAGATGAATGGAAACGATTGTTTTTATACTAATGACATGGAAAACACACACAGTTCAAAGGTAAATCTAAATTACAGGATAAAATTTTAGTATGGTGTGCCATTTCTGAAGCCGGATATATCTCGCAGCCGTACATTGGTCGTGTTCGAGGAGAAGCCTTAACTGCACAACTTTATATTCAAAGATGCCTCTCTAAATTGCTTCAATTTTTAAATACACATCACGCCAATGATGATATAATGTTTTGGCCTGATCTAGCTTCATACCATTACGCCAGAATAACTAGAGATTGGTATAACGAAAACAACGTAGACTTTATTAAAGAATACTGGTTGGACTTGCATTGTCTTTAGTAACCTTTGCAAAACATTATTATGTCAAATAGAGGACGTCAAAATTTAATTGAATAGTTTTATGAAAGTTTGTATTATACGAGTACAATTTATATATTTATTATTTATTTTATGTTTTATAACTATATTATTATTATTATTGTTGTTATTATTATTATTATTATTATTATTATTATTATTATTATTATTATTATTATTATTATTATTTTGTAACCTGATGACGACTGTAGATCTGTAGCAGTCGAAACGTTGTTATATTTTAAATATAAAAATAATAAAGACAATGAAAGTCCAACCAGTATTCTTTAATAATTTAACATTGTCTACAACCTTTAAACAGAACGTAGACTGTTCTGAAATTGGAAAAGTGTACGACAAAGGATGGGAAACTGCAAATGAAGAATAATTACGACGTCGCATTTCCTAAAAGATTCGAGAAATCGATCCAGATATTGTCCAGAGGATAAGTCAGAAGAAAATTAAGGGCCATTGAAGATAATGGTCCATTATCAATAATTTAAATGTTAAATATTAATTGTTATACTTATTCTTAATTGCTGTAATAATTAGTTTAAGAAGTAAAAGTTTTTAAAAAGTTATAAGTATCTAAAAATCAAATCAAAACTTTAGGACCATACATTATTTCATCTAGTATTTGTTCTTATTTTCTTTTCACATCTTTTGGCTGGTTGCACCAATGTAACTTTAATTTTGAGCGTTTATAAAATTGACAAAATTACATTATAATGAAATGTCAAATGAATTATTAATTGTAAATTGATGCCAAAATTTCGACCTACATTTTTTTGTAAGGGTGGCTTAAATTTAAGTCTTGTTGGCGAAATTGAGCATAAGTCCAATATCTGAGTAAAAACAACAATCTCAACGACCTATGATCTTCACTTAACATTTTCTTCACACCAATTTCCTGAAATGTAAATACATCCTCCATCAAGATCTGTGTCACCAGCACCACCACAAATACAGAAGACCTACAATATTCCTCTCCCACATCCTCTTTAGCCAGCTTCTTATCTCTTTCCTCCATCATCTTCTTCGTTCTTGACACAGTGGCCCTTCGCCTCCTTCCATATCTCCACGTCCACTCCACTTCTTCGCGGGTCGCTGCCTCAGCTTCTTTGCCGCAGTTGAACAGTGCGCGTGCACTCAACAGCAGCTAGATTCACGCTGCTCGGACACATGGACAGCAAACAGTGTGAAGTTGTCACTTTGGTGATTATGAATTTGAAATAGTGGGTGTAGTGGAAGATGGTGATGTGTGGTGAAAGAATGGGAGAGAAATGGATTAGCAGAAGCTGAAGGTGAGGAATAGAGGATAAATATATTAGCAAGGCTTGTTACCCATTTCTGGGTGTGCCAATCTGCATTTATACGCAGATTTTAGTAAGACAATATAACATCTGTACCGATGAGATGAGAAAACTTTTCAGACGTCACCTCACATGCTCTCTAAATTGTAGTAAAGAGAGCACTAGTTGTCATGTTTGTGCAATTTGAAAATTGGAAATAATGGACCCTTAAAATTACAAATAAACACATTGGGTTACCAAATCAACAAAACAAAATCTATTTTACAGGTGGTATTTGACAGTTCATTTTCAAACTACTGATATATACAGGGTGTTGGCCGCGACATCGGAACATAGGACTTTAACTTCCCTAATTATTTTAGGTAAAAAGTTGTAGAGCTTAAAATTTTGAATCAAAAAGCAAAAGTAATTTAACATGCTCTAATAAACCGGCAGAAAAATAGCGATAGCCATGGAATTGGAACTAAAAATTAACAATCAATCTGTCAAACTAGATTAATTTATTTTTATTATTATTTGTAATTTCTGTTAAAAAGAAATATTATTTTTTTAAATTAATAGATACTTCTTCACTTGCACAGGTATTACAAATAACACTTAATAAAATAGCTATTTGTGTATTAAGAGCGCAAAATGGGGCATTGTCGATTGAGAGGTTATTGCCGCGCGACACAGGAGCGCCGCATTCTCTCGAAATTGACAATGCCCATTTGTACTCGAAAAACACACAAGAATTTTTCTACAGTCAAAAAATAATAAAATGTACACTTTGTACTTACAGTACTACTCAATAGTTTTTCAATGAAGATAGGAACGTATTCAAATATGACTTCAAGATATTGTTTTGTAATGAATATTATAAGTTTTTCTTGAGCTATTGCTTAAATCTAATCTAAGCTTTTTTTATTTTCGTTTTTGTAAATGAATGCCCTATTTTATTTTCACAGCAGCGCGGCATTTTTTTCGGTTATGTAATATACCGACAGAGCAGTTATATGTCAGATTGACTTGTGAAGGTGGTAAATGTGTAACTACAGTGCCATTAATTCCTCACTAAACGTTTCTATTAAGAATGTAGAAAGTGACATTTCTCAACATTGTACAGTGAGAAATTTGGACAGCGAGCGTTTTTCTACTTTGTCGCGCATGAGCGGCAAAGTGACATTTTGCGTTAACAAAAAAGAACGCAAACGACTACTTTATATATAGACCGTAGAAAATCATATAAACCTAATTTGACAGGTAAAACATCAACCACTTGTTAACTTATCTGTTTCACTTCCATTGCTGTCGCTATTTTTGGAGTGATTGTCGACATTTTCGTATCTAACTAATTTCTGCCGTTACAAAGCATGTAAAATTAATTTTGCTTATACGCGGTTGCACCGCTGTCACTTAAATTGACAATATCGTACTGAAACCAAACAATGAGTAATTGAATATTGTGAAAATTTCGATTACCAATTTTTTATTTAAGTCTAGCTTAAATATAAGTGTAGGGATGATGAGAAATAATTGCAGATGCAGTCGTGGTAAACAGTGTTTATTAAATAGTAATTTAATTAACTTTCCTACGTTTCGATTCCAAATGAATCATCATCAGGGATTGTTAAAGTACAGTTGGAAAATAAGATCATTACATTACAAATCCAAAAATGTCAAAAAATATCAGAGGCGACATTTTTGAGTGTGGGATGAGCGGGTTGTATTTCTTTAGGTGTAGTTAAATACTCCCTCTATAGTTCTTGTAATGAAATTTAGTTATTTGTGCTGAAAGTAGTACCTCTTGGGTAGTTCCGGAAACCTGCTTTTATTAACAAAAAAAACTCTATTATATTTAATATTAAATATATGAAAAATAATTTTTATCACATGGAAGATTATCAGCAAATAGTGAAATACGGCCCTTGAGTAACAGCCTCCACTGAAACAATTTGTTAGAGGTCATTCTTGCAAGGCATTTTTACCAAGAAAATTTCCACAATCAGTACTTCTCAGGTCAATTCTCTATATGTGTAAGCGATTGTGAACCGAAAGAGTTTGTAAATAAAATCTATTTTCTTTTGCTATAAGTTCACCATATGCGGTTTTCGCGATTGTAGTCGAAATCGCAGGGATTGTAGAAGTCAAAGTAATGATCTTGAACTAAACTTCAACAATTTGTATATATTTATTACGTTCGGCTCTGTTAGGTTAGGAATAAAAATAATAACGTAAACAAACCTTAAATAATGTAAAAACATTTTTTCATTTATTTATATTTTTACTTAAAACAACCCTAACTAATGTTAGAGATTATCTAATGTTGGAGATTATTTAATGCTAGAGATTAACAGTCTGCCTACCCTTTTTAAATTACTTAAGTTTTTTGCTTCAAAGCAGGTACAATTTTTTAGGCCACTTTAAAAAACAGGTAATCATCCTCCTGTAAACTTTCGTGTACAGTTACCGCTTTCGGTGAGATGCCTACATGTTTAATAATTGATGACAAGCCCAAGATGTTAATAAATTTTGTCATTAAAGCATTAGATTAACTTTGAATTCATTGTGACACAAATTGAGACTTAGGGATAGAAAGATAAATGTTTTCTTGAAGTTCGGAACAGGAATTCCAATAGAATGAGTAATACCTGGTTTATTTATTAGAATTCCAAAAATATTTCCGTATAGATTTGGAAAAAGTGGGGTTAAGGACCGATAAATTGCTTGTATAGAAAAAGTAAAAAAATCTTGCCTACGTATAAATGGAAATGTAAATGATTGTAATGAATAATTGTTCTTAGTCATTCTTCAATTGTAATTAAATTCATGTATGTTTTAAACATATTATTTAAAGACGTATATCTTCCATAAATTATAAAAGTTAATAGGAATACGTTAAATAAACTTATTACACGGTAAAACTAATGTCATTTTCTTGAAGCAAATGAACATTCTTAGATATTAATTATTTATTTTTTTATTGTTATTTATTATTATATTTTTACCTCTCGCTAAGAGAGGTATTGAATTCATGCTAAAAATCGCATATCCAGATTCTAGTGAATAAGCACGTTTTAAGGTCCCTAGAATCCGATTATAACATTTTTACGATGATGTCCGTCTCTGTGTGTGGATGCGTGTGTGGATGTGGGATCCACGATTTCTCAAATACTATAAGACTTAAGACATTTTTAACTACGGACTCCTCAATCTAACAATAATTGGAAGAGTTGATTAAGTTTTGGTAACAATTGGACAACCGGAAGTAGTAGTTAAGAAAAAAATCATCTAAATATTATTTATCGAAAATTTATGTAAATACTTATATTAGAGAACGTTAAATTCTTTATTCAATAAATATAAATTCGCATGTATATCTTCTATAGATTCAGAGATAAAGAAATGCATATAAAATAATTTCATGTAAAAATTCACAGATCAAACTACTTCAAGGCAAGAAATTCAAATGTTTGTAATTGACACATAAATGTCACTGTCAAAAATATTTATATGCCACTGTCAAAAATACCTATTAGTACTTCATTATGAAGATTATGAAAATAAAAAAAAAGTCAACAATAATAATAATAATAATAATAATAATAATAATAATGTATTTATTTGTTATAAGGTCATTTGACCTATACAAATTATCACAATTTTACATACACAAAGTTTTACATATACAGGGTGATTCATCGGTCTGTCCTCTCTTTATAACTCTTTTATTTTAAGTCAGATAGAAAAACTCTTCAAATATAATTTATACGATATAGTAGTATCTATCTACGTACCATATCCATTTGTATACAGGGTGCTCCATTTAAGCGCAACAATATGTAACTTTATATTTTTTAATGGAACACCCTATATTTATTTATTTATTTTGATAGTAAATTAGATTCCCTTTAAAAAAGCATTAAGTAATAAGGGGTCTAAAATTATAAATTAAGAAGTTCTTTATCCTTCTTCGTTGAATGATATGTTTCTATCATGTTATTATTAACAAAGTAAGCTATGGATAATTTGATCAATTGTTTCGAATTTAAATAAACAAGTTGTCCAAATACTCTTAGCTTATCATTGTTGATGTTGATGTGAAAATGAATAATACAAATTTTAGTAAAGATGAGATGGTTAATATAATATTTATAATAGAAAAATCTATTGAAGTTGAAGGAAAAGTTTTCGAGCATTTATTATAATTTTGCATTATTTAGTCTGTCACTAAATTTTAATAGCTTCTTTGGAATTAGTGAAATGTTTAAAATAAGTATTATTAAAATAGGATCAAATTTTTGTATTATATTATGGTTTTTTCCACTCTGAACTACTATTTTTTTGAACGTAAATAACTTCTTAATTTATAATTTTAGACCCCTTATTACATAATACTTTTTTAAAGGGAATCTAATTTACTATCAAAATAAATAAATAAATATAGGGTGTTCCATTAAGAAATATAAAGTTACATATTGTTGCGCTTAAACGGAGCACCCTGTATACAAATTCATATGGTACCTAGATAGACAATAATATATCACATAAATTATATTTGAAGAGTTTTTCTATCTGACTTAAAATAAAAGAGTTATAAAGAGAGGACAGACCGATGAATCACCCTGTATATACAATTATACAGAGATATTTTTAGTGCCCTCTGTTGACACCCTCGTTACATGCAGAGTAGCTTATAGTGACCTCTGCTGCCACTCGGACTCATCGGGGTGTGTCGGTTTTTTGATTAAAAACTGACTCGTGTGGGAATCGAACGCGGTCCCACACGAGCAACCTTGTATGCCAGGCGAGCATTCTTGACCACACGACCACCGATGACCGTTAACAAAAAAGTCAACAACGGAAAAGAATATACGTAAAAAAGAATATAAAAGGAATTTGCGAAAAAATGACAAATATAAAGAAAAAGAAAACGAAAGTAGAAAAAGAAAATTTCAGGATATTAAACATAAAGAAGTATATATTGTACATAATTTATATTAAAATATCCCATAGATTTTGCAAATATATGTGAGAATTATTTTGTAGTGAGACATGAATACAGTAGACCCCCGGTAATCCGGCCCCTGTCTAATCCGGCACCCCCTGTAATCCGACATGACTATTATTATTGAATATTGTACGCCCCACCACTAATATGATTTTTATTCATAATTTTTGATTATTTTAGTATGTACATTTGTTTGTATACAATTACATATTTCCTAATGTAAAGTTATTATTGTTTGTAAGTTCTATAGCATTAATGACGTTAATTTCATAATAAAACGTAAGCTCTCTATTGTGTTGTTTAATTTACTAAATTTGACATACATAATGAAGTATGATTTGTACTTCAGAGTATAACATATAGAATCTTATCACTGGATCTGTAATTTGCCGGATTACAAGGTACTCGTTTGTAAAAAAATTCCGGACTATAGGGGGTCTTAAGGCAGTACTCTATAATCCGACAAATTCGATAGTCCGACACTGCCCTGCAAAACGTTTGTCGGATTACCGGGGGTCCACTGTATATGTATTTGTAATTAAAAATATTTTTCGTTTTATGCGTACAACCAGGTAAAATATCTGGCGAGGGGTTATATATTAGCCACATCAGATTTTTATTTGAAAATGTCACGAAAGTTCGCAAAAATCGTCATTAAATTTCAGAAACCGGCATTAAAGTAATCCATTATACAATGATTTCATGCAAATGCAGTATTGTCAACCTTATGATAATTATTGTACATGTAAGATAATTTGGGCTGGTGTACAAAGCACAATAGTAAATTTGTACGTAAAATGACAAAAAATATGTGCAAGAAGAACGATTTAAATAATTCCGATAAAGGAGTTTGAGACAACACATATATTTTGAGTAGGTATTCATTACGATAACTTCAATGTCTAGAGGTTAGCAACATTGAACATAAGTTCATTTGTTTGACTTACAGCAACTGACAGATTTGTCAACATAACCTATAAAAATAAATATTACTTACATTTTCACAAAATTTCGGTTTAAAAAAAATTAAAATGCACCCGGCATTGAAGTTCATTATTATGTCTCATACGGTTTATTTTTCTCGACACTACGGCCTCGGCAAAATGTCAATTTGCCGCTCATGCGCGAGAAAGTAGAAAAACGCTCGCTGTCTAAATTTCTAACTATACAATGTTGAGAAATGTCACTGGTCTACATTCTTAATGGAGACATTTAGTCAGGAAATAATGGCACTGTAGTTACACATTTATCACCTTCACAAGTCAATCTGACATATAACTGCTCTGTCGGTATATTACATAACCAAATAAAATGCCGCACTGCTGTGAAAATAAAATATCGCATTCATTTACAAAAACGAAAGTATAAAATGCTTAGATTAGATTGAAGCAATAGCTCAAGAAGAATGGAATGCTCCCAATGGACATCCACTTTTTCACTGGAGTAGTTTAATATACTTGAAAAAAATAAATTTTTCGTATGGTGGAGGATCCCATTGTGGCGACTGTAGAAAAAAAATCTTGTGTGTGTTTCGAACGCAAATTGTTGAATATCCCATTTTGCGCTCTTAATACACAAATAGCTATTTTGTATCTGTAAATAAGTAAATATATTATTAAAAAAAATTTCAGAACTTATAATACAACAAGAATAATACAAACTTTTTAATTAATCTTCCGTATTTTTATTAGATACCCAACGTTTCGGCAGCATACACTGCTGCCTTCTGCTTTGTAGGGACATATATGTATATCGGATGTAGAAATGAAAAGTGGCGCATAGCGACTTCAACGTTATTTTTTAATACTGCTATATCTCTTTACCTATCCATTTTAGCGCAAAAAGGTAAGAATATAAGTTGTTCAGAAATTAAAAGGGCATTCTATAAAGGCAACTTACTTAATAATCGCTCATATTTCACAAGATATTAATTAAATAAAATTTAATGTTCTTTAGAAATTGTTAGAGTGCCTTAGAAAATGAAACAAGTAACCTGAATAAAATATTCACTTTAACATTTTTTATTTGTTGTATAATTTCTCTTAGGTATAAACTCAATTTTTTCGGAATTTGTATAACAAATATCAAAGTGAATATTTTATTTAGTTTATTTGTTTCATTTTTTCAAAGCACTCTAACGATTTTTCTAAAAGAACATTTAATTTTATTAAATTCATATCTCATGAAATATGAATGATTATGTAAGTAACTTGTCTTTATAGGATGCCATTTAAAGGTAAGGAGATATAGCAGTATTAAAAAAATAACATTGAAATCGCTATGCGCCACATTTAATTTCTACACCCGGTATATATATATATATATATATATATATATATATATATATATATATATATATATATATATATATATATATATATATATATATATTAAAACAACCAGCGCTATTTTGGGCGAACTAATGACTTTAGAAAAAAATGGTATATACAAGAAATGATCAAGAATAAGGGGCTAATTTATTAATAATAACAAACCGTAAATTCGACCAGTGGTTCTAAAACGGCAGAACAAAATTATATTTTTTTAAATAGTATCCTATATATTTTTAGCCCATTAGATAGAGATTTTTTTTCTGATTTCAACGTTATAAATATGATATAGGGTTGTATAACAATTATTTGGAGAAAAATGGTATTAAAAATAATGTTGTAATATTACAATAAGCTATGCAATACACGTCTGTCGCCTAGTTACGCTAATAGTAAACCCATTTTTTATTACATTATTTCTAGTTTTTAATATCATTTTTCTCGAAATAATTGTTATACAACCCTATGTTATATTTATATCGTTGAAATCAGAAAATAATATTCTATTTAAACTGTTAAAAATTTATATAGGGTGCCACTTAAAAAAATATAATTTTGTTCTACCGTTTGAGAACCACTGGTTAAATATTCGGTTCGTTACTATTGATACATTATCCCCTTATTCTTGATCATTTTTGGTAAAAAACATTTTTCTCTAAAGTTGTTAGTTCGCCCTAAAAAGCGCTGGTTATTTTAAAGGAAACAACTTGTAATAATAACGTACTGGTACCATGCAAGAGTTTACCAGGCGTCACCTTACCTCACTAATTTTTTAATCATTTTCTTCATTTTCATAATTCAGGCCCTAACTCATCACTGTTTGCATAGTTGAAATGCAACTAAAATTGTTACTAAAATATGTTATGAAAACTTATGTAATTGTATAAATATTTCATTTAACGACATTGTCAATTATAACTTTCTTATATTAATTAAAGAAAAATAAAAAACTATGTTGTCATTACTTTACAAAATCTTTACATAATGATTTTTCCGACATGTGTTTTAACTCGTGTTTCAAGAATATTTAAATACTCAACGTATAATAATTAATAAATGTATGTCACTAAACAATTTCCTTTCATATCGTCATTCTGTGTGAAATGCAGAAAAAAATTCGTTTGTTTTCAAATCAGATATCACACGGGTTCCAGTGAAAACCACTAAGGTCAAAATAGTAGAAAAATAAATTGGTTGCCATGGAATTAGCCGCGAGCCCGGAAGTTTGGAGATTGAATTGTGAATAGTGAGTGACCATACATCCGTTTTTAAGATAATCAAATTGGCAGAAATGATGTAAATTTAGTTATGTTAATTTGAAAGGAGAGCATTTAATTGTTGAAATAGCCTTGTCAAAGTACTTGACATTATTTGAAATGTTCTTTTGTATCCGGAATTTTTATTGTATTGCAACATTCGAAAGAAATCAACGTTGAAAAGCGATAGTCTAGTTCCAAAACAGTAAATTAATACAGAAACCTATATTGAAATACCTGAATTTCATCTCTCAAGTATGGTATGGATGGTGTTATGCAGAAAGCAATCAACCAGCAATATGCTAATTCTGAAATAATTACATTTTAGTTTCATTATAACATATTCAAATTACTAATAATTTCTTTAAATTTATATATTTACGTATGGGTTCGAATAGGCCCATATAGTATTTTTAGCATAACTAATATGTAAAATAAATACAATTTAGCATAAATATTTAGTAATTTTGATGGTTGATTGTGTTTTGCAATATTCCAAGCCAAGCCACACTAATTATTTAATAATATTTTAAAAAAATAATTTATTACAGTTTTATTGACATAAACACTGTTTTTTTCCTTCCGTGATCTTTAGGTAAGGCAGATATTGTCTGGTCAAAAAATTTGGTAGTGAGTTTTTAATGAATAAGCACGTTTTAGAGTCCCTAGAATACGATTTTTTCTCCGACGATAACTCCAACACTACAATTTAAAAAATTATAATTCTTTTGTATTCCTCTTCGTTGCATCCATATGAAGAGCTGATTAGATTTTGGTAATAATTGGTCAACCGGAAGAACCCTCATTTGAAGATTTTTACAGTTTTTCTTGAAAAAACGATGTTAAATATCATTTTTTCACATTTAATGTTATTATAAATATCAAAGAACATTGTATTCTCTATTCTTTATACGATTTGACTGCATTTTATATTTCAAATTAAATGGATATAGAGATATAAAATTATAAAGAAATTAAATTTCATAAATTAGCCAGCTATATTAGAAATAGGTACTATATTAAGAAAATTCTGATTGAAAGATATCAGTGTCAAGTGCAATTGACATATTAGTAGTATATTTGTGTTATAATTTTACTCGAAATATAGGATCTTTTTGCTCGAAATTTTCTGTGCATACAAGAAATTGATAATCTTTCGCAAGGTACTTTCTGTATGGATTTTATAGAATATACATAGCCAATTACGAAAATTCTACCGGTAGATACCGCATCTACCGACTGCGTACAAATACACGAGTGCTAAATAGTTACCGTCTTAGAAAATTGTACAATATCTACCAGATCCATCATCAAAAGTCACAGGAGACCATGGGCCGTATTCTCGACCCTTCGTCGTGCGCGTTCGTACGCATAGCGAACGAAATCAGTAAAACTGTATTCTCGACTCTTCGCATCGTTACGAATTCGTGCAATCGCTTTCGTGTTCAAAGCGAGTGGGTAAAAGCATTCGTCTCACCGGTTGTCGCGTTTATTTGCGCCTTGTCTTTTAAAAGTGACGTGTAATCAGTTGTTGTAATAATGTAAATTTTGTAATATTATTAATGAATAAGCTAAAAAAAATTGTTAATGAAGAATTAGATATATATTAGATTTGAAAGAATATGTTGAAGAGATGAATAACAGGGATATGGAAAATCCTGTAGATGTTCTAACAGATACATCATTCAAAAAATTATTATATTAAAGTACTACCTAAGAGATTGTTTTTGTTTTGTTTATTATGCAGCGTAGATTGGCACGAAAATTTATATTTCTGCCTATAGTTATATTTTGTGATGCTTTCTCCTTACAAGTTCAGCCTTTTTTTAAATAACACATTTATTAGACTTCATAAGACAATGTAAAAGAAATGAATTTGTTTTGTTAATAACTTGACAAATTTACAAAATATTTTATTTATAATTTATTATTACACGCTTTTTGTACATTTTATGTATATAAGCGGTAATTTAATGACGATGAGATAATTTTCTTACATATTTTTCATATCTTTGCATTTTGTATTCGATGGAAATGAAGATAAAATTGGGAAAAACACACACCACAACCATACCTTACCCGGGATTCGAACCCGGAACCCTTGGGTCGTGAGTCAGCTTTATTGCTCACTACACCACAAAATAAGAAAATATAATGAAATGATATATTGTTATGAATAATAAACAATTTTTTAGAATACATATTATATAATTTCTGTGTATATATTTTTAGTAGATCAAAAACCAGTACCTACCATTGAAGAAACTATAGCGGTACGATTTAAAAAAAAAAACTTAGTAAACTTTTTAAAACATCAATATACCATTAAGCGTAGGATCAAAATATACATAAAATAAATATTGACAAATATATAGTGTAATAATGCTAGTTTTACAAAAATTAATTGGTATATATTTCGATTTAGTTCGGTTTTTTATATGTTGCCATGCATGTCTGAAATACATATTGGTAAACTGTAATAATATATTGCATAATAAGTTATAAGTTGTTTTCCGCTATTAGAAATTAAAAGTATTTGAGATTTTTAACATTTAGAAAACAATATTTTTAATTTATTTCCAATTTTTTCTAGCTCCTCGAATACAATTTAAAACGTTGGATATTTCCTTCCATTTAGCTTGCGCATTTTTAGATGTAAAAAATGCTGTATATTTACAACTTATTTAAAGTTTTTCTTAATTAATTCAATATGCATTGGTCTTTGTATCTCAGATATTTTGGCAATGTTTGTTTCCATATTGATAATAGTAAAAGCTAAACACCCAAAAAATAAGGACGATTCAAACAACACTTAACCATCCATTCTATGAAAACAGTTATGCAACTAGCAACACGTCCAATGTCCAATGCGACGTTGCTAAATATTACCGTTCGTCTAAAATGCGAATGCGCGTGTGGCGAAGCGAAGGGTAGTTGAGAATAAGCTTCGTGCTTACGCATCGCGTTGTACTTCTCGTTTCGCCTTCGCATTCGCGCGAAAGCGAACGATGTCAAGAATCGAGCCCCATGTCTAGTAAATACGGTGCTCAACATTAGCTTAACGACATTTTGCAATGAATCTTTTGGTCAAAATTCTATAATTTTGGGAAAAATTTGGCTATAAATCTTTTTATGTCCAAAATTTTTGTATTCACATGAGCCATTGGAATATCAATTTCCTCAGAAACCTCCCTTAAAGTGATTCGGCAACTGCTAAGTGCAATATCTTAATTTACTGCCACATTTTCATCAGTAATTATTGAGTATAACATATCTCATACCCCCTTTCACTCATTTTATTTTTCGAAAGGTCGTCTCTTAACCTTTCAAGGCTGACATCCATCACCTACCAATGTTTTCACGAAATGAGCTACCATATTTTACTCATAATTAATTTTAAAATGAAACCCATGTAGATAAATAAATCTTTCGAGAAATACCATGTCATGTGAGGAATGCAATAACGGGATGCAATTCAATATAAAGGCTGATCATCAGCTTCTCTCTAACCTACTTTCTACTGTACCTCAATGTCAAAAATACACAATCGGAGAATTACAAATGCTATAACTGTCCTCCATATGTGAAGACATTGTTACTGTCACCTGGTTGTTTGCTATAATGGATTTATTGACAAGGAAGTCAAAGGAAAGAAGATATGCAGAAAGTTTAATGAATTGGGTTCAAAACTATAAACATTTTTATAATTAAACTTGGTAACAGGCACCTCCAAACTAATTGACACAAACTATACTTTAAAGTTGTGTTTAGTTTTATATTTTTCCACAACCGGGGTTTCGATACATTAGTATCTACAATAAATTTTTCGACATAAAGAGAATTTTGTAAGATTATACTTACCTAGATGAAGGTACAAGAGTGTACCGAAACGTTGATTGTGTAAGAAAATAAATGCTGTATTATTGAGAATTCGAATATCCAATTGTTAACATCGTCAACCTTTTAATGTGTTGAGCTAGTTTAAAAAATTTCGAACAGAGGGTAAGCTACCTATACTTTAGTGAGGCAAGATATTTAATTCAAGGTCAAATGCCTTGAAAGTTACATTTTTCAAGGGATGTGAAGCTGCATGTTTTTCCCCTTTTATGTACAAAAATAAATTACCAGCTCACAGAACATTTTAAATAAGAGAATATATTTAACGATTTACTTTCCTTTACAAATATTTATTAATGATGTACTAAGATCAGGACAAAGAAAAGATGGTCTGTTTGATTGTGCTACTAAACATGATGAGAATTTATTGAAATTTCTGTTATTTCTAGTTCTTTTGGGATACACCTGTGAGCTACCGGAAGTATCTACGCGAGCTATCGGTAGCTCACGATAGTTGCGTTGGCAACCCCAGACCTAATCTTTACCACAGTTTGATTAATTTGCCACATTTAATTATTGTTTATAATATGTAGTAGGTACAGTGCTAGACAGAAAAAATAGGACAGTATTTTTACCTCTCGCTAAGAGAGGTATTGAATTCATGCTAAAAATCGCATATCTAGATTTTAGTGAATAAGCACGTTTTAAGGTCCCTAGAATCCGATGTATGTGTGTGTGTATGTGTGTGCGTACGCGTGCGTGCGTGTGTGTGTGTGTGTGTGTGTGTGTGCGTGGGCGCGCGCGTGTGTGTGTGTGTGTGCGTGCGTGCATGCGTGTATACGTGTGTACGTGTGTACGTGTGTGCGTGTGTGCGTGTGTGTGTGTGTGTGTGTGTGCGCGCGTGTGCGTGTGTGTGTCTGATTGTGGGGATGTGTGGATGTTGGATCGACGATTTCTAAAATACTATAAGACTTAAGACATTTTTAACTACGGATTCCTCAATTAAGTTTTGGTAACAATTGGACAACCGGGAGTAGTAGTTACAAGAAAAAAATCATCTAAATATTATTTATCGAAAATTTACGTAAATACTTATATTAAAGAACGTTAAATTCTTTATTCGATAAACATAAATTCATTATTATATCTTCTATAGATTTAGAGATAAAGAAATGCATATAAAAAAATTTGATGTAAAAATTCTCAGATCAAACTACTTCAAGGCAAGAAATTCAAATGTTTGTAAGTGACACATGAATGTCACTGTCAAAAATATTTGTATGCTACTGTCAAAAATATTTGTACATCATTATAAAGATTATGAAAATAAAAAAAGTCAACAACGCAAAATAATATACGTAAAAAAGAATATGAAAGGAATTTGCGAAAAAATGACGAATATAAAGAAAAATAAAAGGAAAATAGAAAAAGAAATTTCAGGATATTGAATATAAAGAAAATGTATGTATTGTACATAATTTATATTAAAATATCCCATAGATTTTGCAAATATATGTGAGAATTATTTTGTAGTGAGACATGAATATATGTATTTGTATTTAAAAATATTTTTCGTTTTATGCGTACAACCAGGTAAAATATCTGGCTAGAGGTTATGTGCTGGCCACATCAGATTTTTTTTCTAGTGTAACTGATAACCAACAGTTATATTGCAAAATTCTTCTTATCACCTTTAGTTAGAGCTAACTTGTAGTTCAAATTATTTATTATTTTCTTCGGTCAAACACAATCTTCTCTCTTCTTCGATGAGCAGTCTTCCCGAACAGCTAGCTACCAGCTGGACGAGTCGGTTATCCAAGTTGGTTTTAACGGTTTTATTACAAGCATTTTATAGTTTCGCCAACCTGTCTCACCTTGACCATGAATGAGTAAAGTTGTTATCAGCAGGTTCAAGTGTCTGTTTGCTTGGCCTCTTATCAAGGGGTCGGATAAATTTGAAGTAGTTCTTATGAAGATTATAATTACCTAGTTTTTAAGATGTTATCGTTATCTTTAGAAAAATGATTGTCAATCAGCTACTTCAATTATTAATAATAAATATTTACAATTCTAAACTCGTACTTTAGTTTTTAGGTTTGGTATTTTCCTATTTCCATCTCTGGTTAAACTGTCAACTGTTAACTTTATTGTTAGTTAAAACAAAAAATGTCGCATCGAAAAATTGACGTACCTATAATTTTTAAACTTATAATGCTATATTTATCGTTTTTAACTGGCAGTAAAATTAACAAACAGTTTAACGAATAAAAAAATCTGATGTGGCCAGCACATTACCTTCCGTCAGTTCTATGTATTTTGTATAAATGTCATACTGAAAGTTCCTTGCAAAAGATTATATTTCTTGTACATTACCTTAAGGCAGTTGTATGTATTTTATACAAATTCCATACAGAAAGCAAAAGATCCTATATTTTTCCAGTAAAATTATGACACATACATACTGTCAACTGCACTTGACACTGACACCTTTCAATCAGAATTTTCTTAATACATCAGCTGTTTCCAGAGTTATAGCATAGCTAGCTAATATATGATATTTAATTTCTTTATAATTTTTTAACTCTATATCCATTTAATATGAAATATAAAATGCATTCAAATCGCATAGAGAATAAAATATTCTTTAATATTTATAATAACATCAAATGTGAAAAAATGATATTTAACATCGTTTTTTCAAGAAAAACTGTGAAAATCTTCAAATGAGGGTACTTCCGGTTGACCAATTCTAACCGAAATCTAATCAGCTCTTCACATGGATGTAACGAAGAGGAATACGAAAGAATTATAATTTTTTGAATTGTAGTATGGAAGTTATCGTAGACGAAAATTTTGTTACACACACACACACACAGACACACATACACACACACACACATACAGACATCATCGTAAAAATAGTAAAATCGTGTTCTAGGGACCCTAAAACGTGCTTATTCATCAAAAACTCACCACCGAATTTTTTGACCAAAGACAATACCTTCCTTACCTAAAGGTGACGGAAGGTAAAAATGAAAATACCGGACGTAAGGTGTGCGTGTATACAAACAATTTCTGAATACACAGCGTATTTAAAAGAAAGTGTAAAAAAATTAAAAGCACATAGTACTGACTAAAATGAGTAAAAAAAGCTTAATCAACATAGGTCTAATCTTCGCTTGATACCAAAAAAAAACACGAAAATTGAAAAAAAAACTAGCAAAATAGTGATCGAGAAAATTTTGTCTGTCAGTAAATAAAATTTTATATGAATGAAACATTTATCTCAATTTCTAATATTTACGAAGTTATTTTAAAATTAAATATTGGCCAAGGTCGCCACATCATTTAATATAATGCAATTATTTAATTTAGAAAAAAACAAAAACACATCTAAGATGATCTTTGGAAAATAAACAAAAAGTGTTGTTGAATCAAAGTCGTAACTATTATAGTTTACGAGATAGCAGAGGTAAACCCCGTAAAAACTTAATTTTCACTACCTCATATCTTGGAAACTATTGAAGATCGCAACCATGTTAATTAAGTTTTTTGCCTATTTTGGTCAGTACTATATGCCCATATTTTTTACACTTTCTTTGAAAAACCGTGTATAAAAAATATTTAATAAAATCTATATAACTTCTTTTAAATACTGCTTAGGGCCAATATTACAATCTCCAGTTAAAATTTAACTGGCAATTAAACAAACAAAAAAAATGTCAAATGACAAATTTATCATTACTGCTAATAATCCGATTTAATATTATTTATTTATTTGTAAGTTAAAATTTTGAGTGAGGATTGTAAGATTGGCCCTTAAGAGTTGTTGCTTTATCAATAAGCTGATCAACCGTAATATCCGGCAGCTGTTATTTTTGACATTCTGCATAAAAACCTGATTATATTAATTGACGGTCATAACGAATACAGTTAATATGTATATCAGTTTTAATCTTGATAAAATGTTAGCGAAGAAAATGGGCTAATCTTAATCTTCGATAATAATTATGTATATATATTGTCAGTTGTTCCAAATATCTTTTGTCATAAATAAGAGTGTTTCTAAATATAGAAAGTTTTACAATAATAATAAAAGATAATCAATTACGAAGCTATAGATTTTTTAGTTCTCTCTAATAGAAAATATGAATTCAATCGTTACAAATTTTATATAGCATAAAACTGATTCCTAGAGAAACTTAATAACTTTCCCGAGATCTATACATTTATTCAATCAATATTATTTTAAATAAAATTTATATTTCTTTGTCGGTTAATTTTTTTTGCCAAAAACTTGAATAATTTGAGCTTTTTCATTATCACTACGATCCTAATAAATCTTCCTCATCATCAAATAATGAAATAAAATATTAGGAATGTAGGTAGAAGTATTGAAAAATGTTGGTTTATTGAACCCGAAAATAATGGGCTCAGTTCGGGTTCATGTCGACCAAATTAACAGTGGTTCAGGTCCGGGTTCGTTTCGGTTTCCAATCCCTGTTTAGAATAATACTTTATAGTTATTTTTTATGTTATTTGGCGCGAAATCTCTCATTCGCGTTCCGAGACAAAAGTTGTGGCCGATGCAGGATAATCTCAAGGGCGCTAAAGGATATCGTGGACAAGATGTACACACTCAGGGGCGTACACAGAATTTATTTTTAGGGGCGGTCCAATTGATTTTTTTTTTATTGAATGGGGAGGGGGTGTTGGTTATTTACTTCACTATATGCGAGTATATTTTATATTACAAAATATAAAAGTTGGTATATCATATATATTTAAATTTGAAGGAATAAAAATTATAGTACAAAACAATAAGCAGGAAATTAAAAATTGTATACACTAAATACTACAATATCAAATTTTTTATTACCTTTTTGTTTATCTGAGATTCTATTATTTTTCTTTATTTTTATGAAAATATTTCATTTATTGCAATAGTGGATAACCATAATCGTATGCTTTAAGTTAGGGTGGCAAGTGTTCTAATCCTATAATATTTTTCTATTATTAAATAACAACGATGGTGAATTTGCCTGTTTGTTTTGCAAATGAAATGTTTATTTTTCTTATACATATATTTGTCAAATTCTAGGGGCGGTCCGGACCTATTGGACTGCCCCCCTGTACACACTAGTTTTTTTTACCGTAAAAAATATGTATTTAAACAGTTTAATTTATTGAAATGGAAACCGGCTGTGATGGGATTGACATTTGATAAATAATTATATAATTTCCAAAATAACTATGTTAGAATCGCCATTTTCATATTTTCCTTAATATCAACCCTTAAGTGTCAAAGTGATTTTAGATTACATCCAATTTCGCGGCCGTTTCATAACAACGGCCGCGAAATTGGATTTGGCGGACTGTATTGTGTCTGCGAAGTGTTTAGTTCGCAGACGAATCTACAAAAAAAAAAATATTACCAACTATACTTTGTTTCACCTAAGACAAGAGCAGAAGGCACTTGAGATCATAATGTTTTACATGAATTATCTGTAAATATGTACAAGACCAGAATATTAAAAATTAGATTGTTGAAATCAAAAACATGGGTCAATATCATTTAATTCTGTCAATTTTATTTGATAACTGAAAGCTAACAGGTGATATAATGTTTTCCTATCTAAATCAACGCCATTTTCTTATGACTATTTCACTCATAAATATATAAACCAATCCAAATTCAGGATTCTACCTAGTTATCAAGTTTCATTTCGACAAAACACCGTCATAAAAAAAATTCGCACCCTTTAAGCCAATAAGATGTCGCATTTTTACAAGTAAGTGAGTTTTGATAAGCTAAAATTTTTTGATCTTTTAGAAACAAAATGTTTACATACCTGTCAAAGTCTGTATATTTTCAATGTTATCAGTTTTTGTTAAAAACGAGTCGATTCGGACAAGAATCTATTTAAAACGTTAAAAAAGCAAACTGAATAATAATACCTCAAAACACAAGGAAAAATTATATAAATGATAAGCTGATCCGAATACCTTTCGTGGTTAAATTTTATCCTGGAAAAATTTTCCGATTGTTTTACTCCAGCCTGTTGCTAATTTGTCTCGTGACATTGATCAAAAATCATTCGTTTGGCAACTCGTGATTTTTTTGTCAATGCCACTCAATAAATTGCTATGCAACCAGCTCTCGTATAATCTGAATTTTTTTCCGGCAAAAATTTACCACTCATGATATTATATATG
The DNA here is from genome assembly GCA_963082715.1 of Harpalus rubripes. Classification (NCBI taxonomy): domain Eukaryota; kingdom Metazoa; phylum Arthropoda; class Insecta; order Coleoptera; family Carabidae; genus Harpalus; species Harpalus rubripes. Next base: position 7,397,292 of record OY720450.1, read on the forward strand.
AGAAAAGTATTAATAGATGCATAATTGTTTAAAATGATAGTGCAAATTTTGTTTTCCACGGCCTAAATGATTTTTTTATTCTCATTAATTCTACCGAAACCCAAATATTTGTTTGGACCACTGAAAGAGGCGTTAAGAGCGCAAGAATTCGAAAATAACATAAAGATTTATTATCTAAGTTGACAATTCCATTAGCTTGTCGTAGATTAATTATTGAAGCTATTCAACCCAATCAACAATAAAATAATTATTAATTCTGTATCCACTCAACCATAATACTGCTTCTTGCAATCATTTATTTCATTCTTCTTCTTGTTTCGTTGCAGATGGACCTGACAACTCTGTCAGCCTTAACTTCCCGTCGAGCCTTGCTACCTGGAGGTCGGTGCCGAGAGCAAAGACCTTTACTCTTGGTGCCGGTGCCTCATGGAACTTCAAGGACAGCTTCACCTGCACCAGCATCCACCACCTCGCCGAATACGTCGGTGACGAGTGGACAGCAAGTTAACTTCAAGGAAGAGTTGAGATCTGGGTTGCAGTACCTTCTTTCTATTCTAAGGTAGAAGAGATGATCTGGAAGGAAGCTTCAATATACATAAATACGAGGGTTACACTACAATTATTGAAAATAAAATACATGGTTCATATTTTTTAGGATTTTATTTTAAATTTGTTCAAAATAGTTCCCTTCAATAATTATATACATTTGGCCATTCTCTTCTTCCTGTTTATTAAAAGCTCACAACCAATCTTCATTTGAAATGCTGAATACTTTCAAAATAATCATGAATTACACTATTTCAGCGTCAATGAAAACCTTATAACCTACCGTTATTTTATTTTATTTTATTTTATTTTTTTTTGTTCACGAAATAGCTAAAATCGCACATTGCCAAATCATTTGAATAGGGCGGGTATTAAATTATTTTTTTTTGACAAAAGCTGTTGAAAATGTTCCCATAAATTAGGTAAACAACCATTTTGACACCTGAGAATTGCATGGTTTTGTTTATCAAATGTTAATCCCATAGACACCGTGAAAGCGAAAGCTAACTTTCTATTGAAACTGTTTAAAATTAATAAAATTTGTAATTACATATTTTTTACGGTTGCACAAAAAATATTGTGTACACCTTGTCCGCGAAATCCTTTAGCATCCTCGAGATTGTCTTGCCTCGGCCGCAAGCGGCCTCGGCGACAATTTTTCTCTCGGTACGCTAAAGAGTGATTTCGCGGCCTTGATATACAAATAACTATTATGGGCAAGCTCATAAAAGGTTTTACGGGCTGTTAAAACCATAGCAACATATTTACAAATTTATTCATTATTTCGCCATATGTTTTCAAAGACCATTTCGATTAAATAGGTATTGTGCTATTCATTCCAATATTTTTGTTCCAATTATTTACGATTTAGTATATCATAAAACAATGTACAATGCTCAACCATTACCCGAAATTTACGTGCTTGCACGGATAACAGGGTAACAAAGGTACCGTGCACGCCGTTAAAGTTCTGAGTAACAGTCTTGCAATGTAAATTAATATTTTATTCTCAATAGTTCTGGCGTGACCCTTGTTTCAATAATAGACATTAAGTTCGTTTCCACGACTTGATTCCCACGTCATCAATAGTAAATATATGGTTCAAATCGCCAGGGGTGGGAGGGAATTGATGACGTCATATTGTTACTATGGTCTGAGTGTCTGGTCGCGAATCTGGGGAACCGAATTCGAAGTTTAAATGGCACAAAAATTGACCCCTGTGGTGCACTCTCCACGCCAGCAATGAGTGCCCGTGAGGTGACGCCTGGTAAACACCCACACGGTACAAATATGTCATTATCATTACCGAAATCTGTGTACAAAGCAGATTGGCACACCCAGAAATGGGTAATATGCCGTGATGATATATTTATTTATTTAATTTTCTAGTTTGATATAAGGTGGAGTACGACAGGACTTTGTCATGTTTGACATTTTCAATATTTTATTTGCAAACATTTTGTTGTTCGCTACTATACCATATACCTACTTTGTGAATATTATTATTCATCAAAATTCGAAGTGACACTTACATATTTTGCAATTCTAATTATGATGTAATGTCAAAACTGGTAAAAACTGACAGTATGTCCTATACTGTGTCAATTTCGTTATTCATCAAAATTCGAAGTATAAATAGTTATTTAGAAATAATAAACCAATTGAATAAATACGATATACTCGTAAGTATAATGGATGAAATATACCTCTTGTTATCATCCAAAAGCAATAAGAGTTCTTAGAAACACCGTCGTGCAATAGCAAAATGTATAATCGCAAGAATTAACAAAATTACCAACACACAACGAAGTACAAATTATTATCGACGCCAAAATTACCTGAATCACATGAATGACAGAATGACATGAATATTCCTATAATTCAAATATTTAAAAATGACACTCGTTACCGCGGTTACAATACAGTTTCTATTTCATTTCTTTCCGTTGGTTAGACAAAGGTAGCTTATACCCCTCCTAGACACGGACGACAATGAGGTACCGAATTAAAGTCGCGATATGCCATATGTGTACGACAAAGATGCTTCATAAAAGTTTAGTAATTCTTGCATCCGAAATTGATGACGTGGGGATCAACTGGGGATATAGAGCTTAGCTATCGTCATTTGAATAACTTTAAAACATAAATATGACACCTAGATCTTTTTTAATTGAAATGTATAAACTTTGAATTTGAATTTTATTCTATTTTACTGTATTAAGTTGTTAAGTCATTTATTTTACATTTACAATTAATAAAATTAAATTTTCCATTTCAGTAAAATACGGTGAACGGAAAAATATTATAACCAGCACGTGTGTTAATTGGCGACTAATGATCGATGATGATTAATGCTCTCAACAGTTTAAATGTCTCAACTTAATCTTAATCACTTGATAGTTAAATAACTATATGATAATAGTGAAACATCCTCAAGAGTTTTTAAAATATATAAATTCATTTTCCATTTTACAAAGTAGTTCACCTTATTCGTCAAATAAAACGCTTAATCGTACTCGTATACAAAGTGAGTAATATTAGAAATATAATTTCCATTTTGCTTTTCCGATCTTTTTCAGTGTTCGAACTCGTTCAGGCGGGCTTACCATCATCATCGACGCATCTCGAGGTTCTTGGCGAACCGCTAGGTCGTGTATACGTTTAGTGGTGCAGACATTAACATCAGAAGAACTTGGAAGACTCATTGTCCTTCGTCCTGACGCTTTTTGGGATAAACAAAGGGTTGAACATTGCACTAAATCTGGCAACGATGGACAGGTAATAAAAAATAAATAAAGTTTGGTAGAAATAAGAGAAAAGAATGTATGAATAATGAGAAAACTGATTGTCATAGAATGTATTATTCATAATTAACGATTGTTTGTATTTTTTTGACGTTAATATTAATGAAAATTATTTATGTACATTTTCAATTATTGTGAATATATCTGGTCGTATATTTGAAGTAGGTAATCGAATAGAAACAAGAACATAATTAAGTATGAATTATTTTTATAGATAATAATACATTTATATCCTTCCAAATTTATGGTTTTTGCGATAAATATAATTGGTTACATATTCTGTAGTTATAAAGTATCAAAAATTGAGAAATTTATTTTGAAATCATAAATTATGAAATAGTACATTATACATATCATAGTTGAAGGTCGTGGCTATGTCAATACAATATCATCAAATAGCACATAGAATAGGTATATTTTAATATAGCGTCACATAGCCAATGTTGTACGTTTATGTCATTTTGACATTATACAGCAGTAAAACTAGGCAATTTTTATTCTCTACAGAGTTGTTAGGACCTCTAGCATGGTTGACATGTTGAGTAATCTTGACTACTCAGTTTAACTTTCCCTTGTACTACTGATGATGAGAGTTTAGTTCTCGAAATACGTATTTATTTTTAATTAAAATTAATTTTAAGGTTAAGGGGGAATTTTATTAGTTTTAACCTTAGACTCCATCTATTATTAATTTTTAATTAGTTACTTTTCTAATGTATTTTTCTTATTCGTATTGTGATACATTTGATTTAAAGTGTATTGTTGCAATGCAAAACATGTTAACGAAAAAAATGTCACAAATTCCATTTTTACTTCCCGCTACCCTTGGTAAGGGAGGTATAAGGATCGCGCTAAATACCGCATATCGAGATTTTAGTAAATGACCACGTTTCATGGTTCCTAGAATTTATTTTTTTCGAAAAAAACCTTTAAATGTTATTTTTTCGAGATTAATGTTATTATAAAAATTAAAGAATATTAAATTTTCTACATATTTGCATTAATACTTTTTCTATATATTTTATGGATAAATTTATAAAATTATATATATTTTAAATCCCGGAGCCTACGCTTTAAACAAACAAAACTTCTTGGTTACGCAGTTATTCAAATGTATGTAACTGACAGATAAATGTCTAATCATTTCAAATTAATAATAGTAAAGTTTTAAAAAGAAAAATGTAAATAGAACAATAGAAAAAGAAATCAATACAGTTCCCAGCATAAGTAAATGTGTAGGTATGTATTTAGATTAATAAAAATTAAAGATTCGCAAAAAAGTTTAAGCTAATCCTCATTTTTGGATTAGTGAATTCTATATTCTATCCCGGTATTTAAAATTTAATCTTCATTTTATTATCAAAAAAGGTTACTTGGATTAGATTAGACTATATTAATAAGATATAAACTGTCAAAATTAGAGTAAAATTCGCTAACCCAAAAATAAGGATCAGTGTAATCTTTTTTGTAACTCGGGCAACTCGGGCTATAAATGGCGGGAGGTATTGTGTTGGCCACACCAGATTTTTATTATACTTTTACTGATAAATGTTTAATTGCCAAAATATCAAAATTGTCAAAACAGTAGAAAAGGATAACTATAGTAACCTTGCATGTAAACAGAGCTGGGCAATACTTGCAAGAAAAGTACTTTAATAGTCTTGCAAGTACTTTCAGTACTTCAAGTACTGTACTTGAAGTACTTTCTATTTGTAACAAAGTAAGTCTATTCCCATGTACTTGGTACTTAATACTTGGAAAAATACTTGAAGTATTGTAAATGTACTTGAATTACTTTAAATGTACTTGAATTATTTTAAATGTACTTGAATTACTTTAAATGTACTTGAAGTTCGATGAATAATTTAAAAGTTAACAATGTTATGAGAATTGTTTGTCTGTCAGTGTTTTTTTATGCACTGATGTGGTGGTATTCCTGTAGTACATAATTAAGTGAATTTCATTAATAAATATATTTTCAGTGATAATATGAAAGTAAAGATATATTTGCAAACTTTTTGGCATAAATATATTTATTCTAATCTGCATACTGCATAATAATAATAATAATAATAATAATAATAATAATAATAATAATAATAATAATAATAATAATAATAATAATAATAATAATTTTATTCCATCGACATATATACATATGTATAGAATACGTCATTCGTACATACTTCTTTTAAAACAATAAAAATGATAAAATAGTAAATAATAATAATAGAAAGGAGACTTCATTATGAACTGCTCAGATATTCATTTAACGAGTAATACGTTTTATCCAAAAGAAAGTTTTTATGTAAAGTTTTAAATTTACTTTTGCGTTTCTCTTCTCTAATATTTTTTGGCAAATTATTAAATATATATATACCTTGTATTTGTGGTGTATTTTTCAAAGAACTATGCTTCACTGTAGGTATATAAAAAAAATCTTTTTGTCGAGTATTAATTTTTTTTATTGTTATATACGATTCAAAAATATACAGAGAAATTAGAGTGTATATATTTAAGTTTTTAAAAATTTGTCTACACGAATCTCTGCGAGAGATGCCCGCTATCGTTCGGACTACCCGTTTCTGGATGATGAATACGAGGTGTGTTCAAAAAATATCGCGAATTTTGTGTTTTTTCAAAAATTATTTATTTATTCATGAATATCTATTTTGTCCCCTTCAAAGTAATCCCCATGAGATATTATACACTTGTGCCAACGGTTTTTCCAATCTTCAAAGCACTTCAAAAAATCATTTTTTTTATCTTGTTCAGCTCCTCCTTCGATGCCGTCTTTATCTCGTCAAGCGTAGCGTAACGTCGTCCTATCATGGGCCTCTTCAGTTTAGGGAACAAGAAAAAGTCACAGGGGGCCAGATCTGGGGAATACGGTGGCTGCGGCATCATTAGTGTGTTGTTTTTGGCTAAAAAGTCGCGCACAAGCAACGATGTGTGAGCAGGGGCGTTATCGTGATGCAAAAGCCAATTTTTGTTCTTCCACAAATCCGGGCGTTTCTGGCGGATTGCTTCGCGCAAATTGCGCATAACTTGCAGGTAATATTCCTTATTGACCGTTCTACCCTGTGGCAAGAACTCATGATGCACCACGCCCCTGCAATCGAAGAAAATTGTCAGCAAAACTTTCACATTCGACCGAACTTGGCGCGCTTTTTTCGGTCTTGGTTCGTGCGGCAGCTTCCATTGAGATGATTGAACTTTGGTTTCCACGTCATAACCATAAACCCACGATTCGTCACCAGTTATGACCCTCTGGAGCAAATTTGGGTCGTCGCGGACAGAGTCCAACATCTCATTAGCAATGTTCATGCGATGCTGTTTTTGGTCGCAATTGAGCAATTTTGGTACAAATTTCGCGGCGACCCGTCTCATGCCCAAATCATTGATAAAAATCGAATGGCACGAGCCAATCGATATGTTTAGGTCCTCAGCAACTTCTCTAACGGTGATTCGACGATTGGCCAATATCATTTTCTCCACTTCATTAATTTTTTCGTCTGTTGTTGAAGTGCTCGGGCGTCCGGCACGCTTTTCGTCGTTCACATCTTCTCGGCCTTCTGAGAACATTTTGTACCACCGATAAACGTTGCTTTGGTCCAAGGTAGCTTCTCCGTATGCCACAGTCAGCATTCGGAATGCATCCGCGCACTTAATTTCGTTTTTCACACAAAATTTGATACAGGTTCTTTGTTCCATTTTTTTGAATAGGTAAAAATCGAAGACTATCCAAAACACGTGCAAGCAAAGCAGCTGTCAACAATTAAGTGAACATTCAAAATGGCCGAGCTTGTCGACATAAGTGAGAGACATGAGTACCAACATAAAGCCACAAAAAGATCGAAATTCGAATATACGTAACCCGCGAAAATTCAAAATTCGCGATAGTTTTTGAACACACCTCGTACATCATATGCCGAGGATGAGGCACCCCAAAAACAGATGCCATATCTTAATCTGGACTCTACTTGTGCATAGTACAATATTACGAGTTGTTCTTTTGTTATAAAAACTTTCAGATGCCAGAAGTGGTAGCATATGGAACTTAATTTTGATGATAATTTTTCTAAATGATATTTCCCATCTAGAGTTTCACTGAAATTGTAGCCGAGGAAATTTTCGTTCTTTGATTTTTCAATTACATGTCCATTTATTGAGAGATTTAGATCTAATTCTTTTCTGCACTGTGGAATCTTATGTAATGAGTTTTATTTAGATTAAAATATAGCTCGTCACAATAAAACCAGTCTGACAGACTATTTAAAATATATTCGCATTTTTGCTGCAACAAGTATTGATTGACATCTGATATAATTATGGATGTATCATCGGCATACAACGTTATATGACATTCATATATACATATAATGTTTGTATTACCTAACTAAAGCGCTGGGACTTTGCGTATCGTCTGGTGATCGCATGACGTAAAAATGACGTCATTCTAACATCTCGGTACAGTTTCTCGTATCGCTTGGCGATCATATGACGTCAATTTTACGTCATGAAATTGCTAGGTGATACTGCAGTCCCAGCGAGGAACTCTTGTTTTAAATAACCAAATAACCAAAAAATATCAATTATCTGAAAAAGTACTTGCACCCAAATTTACAAGTACTTTTTTAAGTACTTAATACTTTCAAGTACTTTAGAAACTAAAAAAGTACGTGTACTTCAAGTACATTTAAAAACATTAAGATATTTGGTACCTGTACTTCAAGTACTACTTCGCGGTACTTTGCCCAGCTCTGTATGTAAACGTCCTATATACCGCTGTTACACGTTTAACGTAACGTAACCGCAAGTAACTGGAATGGGGAATGCTATACATCGATTTAATTTTATTCGAACACATTGTATACATAAAATTATTATTACAGCTGTTTATAAAAAAACTGTTATATTATTAACGTTCAGAATGCTATTGTTTTCCATCTAATAAGTTTTTTTTGTCATAAACATATCATAAAATCTTTGAAAGTAATAAAATATAATTTATAACCTTATGATCAAATACCTTCATCTGAATGTTGTAACAACCAATGCAGCTATCTAAAGCATGCAGTTGCATTTATGCATTCTTGCGTAATGTTATTCAAGATCATAACTCTATATTGCTCTGAAATGCCAACAGGCTATTGTGCAGTGTGAACTTTGTCACAGAGTAAGAAATGAACTCTCGTTGTTAAACAAATGAGTAAAGACTTTCGTTTTTGTTTATTTTCAGGCCATCTACATTCCTAGATCCAGACTGAATAAGTATGTAGACAACTCTCAGCTTCCTGAAGAGCTAGGGGGGAGGTATATTTACAACCACAACAAATGGATTGAGAATAGACTGGTGAGAAGGCTATTTTTATTATTTTATCTTTATCCATGACTTGGAATAAAATTTATTCCACTAGTAAAGCCACATAGAGGCTGTTCTTAAATTACGTAACGCAAAATTAGGAAATTTTTGATACCCCCTCCCCTCTTTGTAACGCACCCGTAACGCAAACATGAACCCCCCCCCCCCCATATATTACGTAACGCAGTACTTGACCCCCCCCCATTTTTTTACTGGATATAAAAGTATATGGCCTCCTTAATATTCAGTTAAAATTTGAAACAGAAACTATTTAAATTAATGTACATAAAGATGAAAAATAATATACTACTCTTGCCCTACGGCTTGTCACCCCAATTTTTTTACTGTGTATAAAAGTATATGGCCTCCTTAATATTCAGTTAAAATTTGAAACAGAAACTATTTAAATTAATGTACATAAAGAAGAAAAATAATATACTACTCTTGCCCTACGGCTTGTCACCCCAATTTTTTTACTGTGTATAAAAGTATATGGCCTCCTTAATATTCAGTTAAAATTTGAAACAGAAACTAATTAAATTAATGTACATAAAGATGAAAAAATAACAGCACAGAAATTAAAAGCATATGCATTTCCATATGCTTTTAACAAACTATTGAAAAGTTTTTCCTTATTAACACTACTTGAATTCATGTTTTAATATGAATTGCATTGCACGAATGAAAGACCACTGGCCCGAATTGAAACTGTGCCCGACATATTATGTTGACTGTTATTGAAAACAAACGACTGCCTGCATATACGAATTAGCACCGCGAAATTTGAATGTTTCAAAACTATTAAAGCAAGTTTAGCAATTTTTTTTAATATTTTATCGTTACGTAACGCACACATTAACCCTCCCCCGCCCCTTGTAACGCTGCGTAACGCTACTCTTGAGCCCCCCCTTGAAGCGTTACGTAATTTAAGGAGAGCCCCATAGTCAAATAGTTTGGCATAAATTTCATGCTGCAAAATTCTATGTAGGTACCTATAAAATTTGCGGAACAGATAATAACGTATGGCCCTAAAGTTTTCAGAATTTTTTTAGATACTGATAACTTTTTTAAAACTCTTTTACATTTTAAACTAATTATTACAACAATTAACAATAATATAACAATTAATATTTAACATTTAAATTATTGATAATGTACCATTATCTTCAATGGCCCTTAATTTTCTTCTGACTTGCCCCATCCAGGGCCGATCCTAATCTATCAGCCGCCTTTGTTCTTATATAAAAATGCCGCCCCCCCCCTTATTTTTTTAGGTATTTAAGCCATTTATATTGCAGAGAATAGGGTATAGTTTTCACCTCTCTGATTGGCTGAAATTGGAGACAATAGACAAGTTTATTTAAAACTGGCGCTGATGCAAGCACCATCTGCTGAATGGCTTAAATGAAACAGAGCATAGTTCTAAACAATAGCACACAATAAATTAGAAATAAAATCATTTATCTAATACTATGTTAAAAAACAAGTTTAGTGGATTAGGCATAGAATTTAATTATCTATAAGTCTTTTTTGAAACATTTTTGTCTAAAATTAATTGGGAACTTTTACGCAAAGCAGAACTGATTTTTAATGTTAAACGCCTATGGCCCGCTTTTTAATTAATACCCTGTACCTGTGTATATCTTTATCAAGAGTATGGGGTAATTTAATGAAAAGATGTTCCTCTGATTATATTCCTTAGGGTTTTTAAAAGATTTTTGATTACAACAAAGAAAATTTAAATACAATAATAAAAAAGTTTAATTAATAATCACGTAAAAAAATTGATTATACTGTCACCGTATAACGTGAAAATTTTTTTTGCTTTTCAATTTTTTCTTGGGGCGTTGTAAATCAAGGCGACTCAGAAAATTTTCTCACAGGGACGCAAGATTTCTAGTTACGCCACTGATTGACATCATAAGTATAATCAGTCTTTTGATAAAATAAACTATATACCTATTAGGATAGATATGCCAGTCAGCCACACATGCATTTTAAAGAATAATGTTCTATTATGTTTATTTCATAAATTGTTGATATTTAAATATTCTTAAATACTTTTTTTTTAATAAAAAGTTAGGATGGCTTTGACGCCCTCATGTTTGGCCGCCTTTGTTCTGGGAACAAAATGAACACCCGCTAGGATCGGGCCTGGCTCCATCATCCTCTAGACGTCTGGATCGATTTCTCGAATCTTTTGGTAAATGCGACGTCGTAATTATTGTTCTTGATTTGCAGCTTCCCATCCCTTGTCGTACACTTTTCTGGTCAACATTGACAAAATTCTTCTATTGGTCGAGTTTGAGGTACATTGGGAGGATTGTCCAATTTCGGAACAAAGTCTACGTTGTTTTCGTTATGTCAGTCTCTAGTTATTCTGGCGTAATGGCATGAAGCTAGCAACTAGCTCAGGCCAAAACATTATATCATCATTGGCGTGATGTGTATTTAAAAATTGAAGTAGTTTAGAGAGGCATATTTGCCTCCTCGTACACGCCCAATATACGGCTGCGAGATATATCCGGCTTCAGAAATGGCACACCATACTAAAAATTTATCCTCAAATTTAGATTTACCTTTGAACTTGACATTGTCTGGTGTATTTTCCATGTCATTCGTATAAAAACCACCCTTTCCTTTCATCTCTGAATGGGACAGAGTAAAATATTTCTCGTCATCCATTTACAATAAGTTTATTGAGAAAATGAATGCGCCTTAACGCACAACATCACAACGACATCTAGGGATTCTTTCTAATTGGGCCACGGTATATTTTGGTCCCTTTCGTCTTTATCGAAACACCACGTCATTTCGAAAACGTGTTCTAAAAACAGTGGTCTTCGAAACATCGAATCTTCTGGCTACAGTTCGTTGTGACACTCCAACTTTGTCTTTAACAGCTGCAATTAATCTTTGTTCTCTCATGTGGCTCAAAATTTTTGGTCGACCACTTTTGGGCAAATTAACACATGGTATACCTTCTTCACAATCTTTTATTGTCCGATTAATTATTGCTACAGAGATATTGTGCTCGCGATAAACTGCAATAATATCACACTTAAGGTGCATTCACAAATGAAAATTAGGTTTATGGTTTTTGTTTATGTTTAAGTAAGTCATTCATAGATGTAAGTTTAAATTACCTGAAAATTAGTTTTGATATGTACAGACATCTGTGTAAATGCTTGAAAAACAAGATTAAAATATCGGTAGACCTGTGCGCCGTGAAACTGTCAATGGCTTGGCATTATTGGTTATATTTCAGCAATTAAGTTATGACATGTTTTTCTCGCATTTGTTTAAAAAGCCGAATCCACCAAGTGGATACTAAATAAAGATGGGTGTATATATCTACATCATTTCAGACTCGTTCTCATTGGTGAAGTTTGTGACGTCAAACTAAATCATAAACCTAAAGTTTGGACCTTGCAATGTTTAGCTTTATGGTTTATATTTATAGACCCTAAATTCTGAAGTGTGAATGGAGTCATTACATAATATGGGGCCAAAGTGTTTAAATCTAAAGTATAAACGATAAAACTAAACCTAATTTTCATATGTGAATGCACCTTTAGCCATCCGCCCAACAAGATTGTAAATTCCTTTACGAATATCTAGCTTATGACATTTTGCTGCATCAAATCGAAAAAACTAAACTGTTAAAATGAAAACAAGTTAATTGGGATATTTTGTTTCCAGCGACAATTTGATTATACGTTTTTTGGTATAAATACAAAACTCTCAAAACTTTAGGACCAAACGTGATGTATTTTAAAAAATAACTGTTTCTCTGTGTTAAACTCCTATGTCACTGATTTTCGTATTCACTGTGTATAGAATATTTTGTACAGAAATTCTGGGTCTAAATAAAATAATTTTAATTTCATTTTTTTCGTAACCATTTTATTTATATACAAACAATATTTTTTATGTCCTCTATACATAAAAGGACAAATTTAAACCTATTGCTCCCAATGAATAAGGTGAGTAACATCCTGTCGATAAATAGTAATTGCCTCTTGCCCTAAAAGTAAAATAAAAACGAATATAATAGTACTACTATTTAAAGATGGAAAGTGTAGGATCGGAAAGTGGTATAAGGGCTAGGGTGTTCCTCGCAAGTGACATGAAGTTGCAGCCTCGCCTGACCCCTATGCCAAGTCGGTTAGGGCTACGCCGTCATGAACGGTCGGGGTTAGCGAAGCTAGTCCTCAGGATTAGAACTCTCAATGTCAGGAGTATGAGGAATGCCAAAGAAAAGGTGGATGGACTGTGTAAAAAAGGGCTGTGTGAAGATGCGTTGGACAGGAATGAGTGGAAGAGACGGATAAGCAAAAGCAACCCCTAATAAAATAGGGAAAAGCTGAAGAAGAAGAAGACTAGTAATTATATTTACGAGTAGAATTTCCAAACGTTCTATTTGACATTCTACATTTTTTCATGATAGCAATAAAACATTACTTAATAATACATTTTAATAACAAAAATTACAGCGAAAGTTTTAGAAAACGTTGTCATGACAAGTAAACAAAGTGACAAATTTTATTATTTCAAAAATTTGACGCGTTGTGTTTTTGCTTTCTTGCTACCGGTAATTTTCCTTTTGAAAACGATGTCATAATACGAACATGATTTTGATGGTGAAGACCGATGGACATAACTGAAGCTGCGAACGCCGCTGTGGCAGATTTACTACCAAAAAAATCCAAACAGCGGTACGAAAAGGAGTACGATAGATTCAAAAAATGGTGCAGCGTTAGAAAAGTGAATCAAATTAGTACAGACAGTGGAAAGTAAAAATGACTAGTCATGAAAATTTTATTTTCAAGACTAGTCATGGAAATCTTACTTTCAAGATTCAAATTAGTCCGGAAATGAGGATTTTCATACCGATTTTTTTTAAAAAACCTTATTTCAGCAAAAATAAAAAAATAAGGGAAAAGAAATAGAAAGACTGAAATATTTCAAAGAATGTTATATTGGCATTTAGAACGTTTCCGACGTATATTATTTATAAATATTCTAATTATGTATCATTTTATAAACTTAGATAATATTTAATAAATGAATGAATAAATATATATGTATATGTATGTCAACGCGACTTACTATCTATTTCTGAGTATGCCAATCAATAAAACAAAACAAGGTTACAACGCATTTATGAAAAAAAAAATTTTGTTAAAAAAGGAATTTTCCTTTAGTAAAACCGAGATATTAGCCAATATTCGGCATAGTCGTCAACATAAAATGAAAGCAAATAATATTTAGGTATAAATTCAACTTTGTTACTAAAATTATAAGTCAAAATTTCACAGCTATATTTCTACAGTAACGCAACGAATCGAGAGAGATAGCTTCTAAGGGATAGATTTATCCTTTACGCTCTCTGTGAAATAATTATGTCCCTACGAGCCCAAGATCATATTAGTTGGACCGGTTAACATTTTCAACAAAAAATTATAAAACTTACACAAATGGCGAGAGGAACATTTCTGCAAATTTCTTTCGGCAAGTTTAAAATATAACTTTTAAACTTACAAAAACTGAATATGTTATTCAAGGATACAGGGTGTTTGACGTAAGTCCGGCACCAAGAATGTTTCGTATGTTCTGAGAGATACAAAAAATGTTAATAAGCAAACTTAAACTAAAGTCGTGGCCGCGTGCCTGAGTGTCAGATCCCGAATCTGGGGAACCGGGTTCGATCCCGACCGACGCCAAGTATTTCCAATTTTAAATGGCACAAAATTGACCCCTGTGGTGCACTCTCCACGCCAGCAATGAGTGCCTGTGAGGTGACGCCTGGTAAACGCCCGCACGGTACGAATATGTCATCATCATTACCGATATCTGCGTATAAAGCAGATTGGCACACCCAGCAATGGGTAATAAGCCGTGATGATATATTTATTTTATATTTTATTTAAACTAAACAAAGGGGCTCATAAGATGATCATAGTAAGAATTTTGTATCACTTTCGGTTTTAGCGGAAATGGGTACAACTTTGAATCTAGCATAGGGAATCGGTATTTTTAATTTTTTTTCCAGTATGTAAATAAAATTAGCTTCACAACGATACCAAAATATCATAGTTTATTTTCAACCATTTCAAAATGGTGCCCATTTATTTTCAACTATGTAAAATTCCATACAAAATTAAATGTAGTAAGTTATGATACAATTTTAATACCTTAAATTAAATCACAAAACAAAGGTAGATCTACCTCTTGCGATGCTCTCTCTCTCTCTCTCTCTCTCTCTCTCTCTTTCTCTAACACATCTCGCAATAAGGGTGTTATAGATACCAACATAATAAATATTAAATTACCTTGTGCTTACGTTCCATCCCATATAAACAACATCAGAATCATTACACGAATACTCCCCAAAATGTATTGGAGTCATCGGTATACTAATCGCAGCTTTGTCACACCGTTTAGCTGGGAAAACGTTTTCTTGTAAGACAGATTCACAAAAGAGCTGCCATGCTCTATTATGACTACATGGTGCTGAAATATTTTGAAAATTATATACTTATAAGAATAGAATGAATTTATATAATTTTCTTACGATAAATATCAATAAAGCATCCAGGTTGATGTATACCACCATTTGCATAAAAATCAACATGGCCGATATGTCTAATATCAGAATATAAGAAAGAATTGGTGTGGATTACATCAAGAAATGACGCATCTTTCGCAGACAGAGATGGCGATACAGGAAGATTAAATAAAGGACCAGCCGGATCTAAGCCTGTAAAATTATATAAAAATTTTTTACGTAAGTCCCATAACACGGATACGTGAATACAGATGCATGGGGATGCAGCCAAAAGCTTTGGTGATACGCGCTGTGCGAGACTATGACGGCAACCGTCATCGTGTAGCACATGCCGTGAGTCAACATTCCCTGCTTTCGGTTATGGATCACCTTTTGAAATTTATTTAAGGTAACAGTAAATCCACGCACTAAACGTATGACCAAGCGTAGAAATGAAGAGGATGATCCATCGCAAACGGGTGCTACTTCCAAATTACTCTCCCGAGAGAGCTGTAGGACCACTCTGTGTGATCAAAGTTAAACTCTACGTCCATGTTCCTACTTAAAGGGACGCCATGTTTTTGTTGCGCTGATTGACGCATGCGCGCTGTGACAGAATCTTGAGTTTCGCTGCTGTATAATACTTTTTATACTGTGACTCTAACCTCTACACGACAGTAGTACCAACTTGCCGAAACAAAATATTCCCAGACCACCACTGCCTTTATATCTTTATTTCATAAGAATGGTAGTGCGTAATAAAAAGTGCATGATTCTTAATGACATACGTAATTGAATGACCTACAGCTACTAGATATTACATAGCTGAGTCGTCCGCCATATTGGTGCCAAATTCCATACAGTAAATTATGAAATAAAAGTGCATTTCTTATAAGTTTATGTAATAACTATTTTTCATAATTAAATATATCTTCCATATTTGCCATTTGATACTTATTTAAAATAATAAAACAAAAAAAAATACAGTTCGTTAAGATTTTTGAGGTTAGAGAAAAATATATGAATTGCATAAGTACCTGTAAAAATTATAACCATTTCTCAAAAGATTTGCACAGTTTGGAGCAGAACAACCCGTTATTATGAATAATTTCTATGATTAATAATACCGTAAAGTATCATTCACAACAAAAAAATTAAGGTAGCGGTAGAATTAGTGGCAGTGGTAGTGGCCTGGGTAAAAGATTGAATGTGTTATAGCAAACATATTCGTTCACATCCAAAAATTAAGAAAATTAGTAGTAGCGCAATGGCAACGACAGCGGTAGGAGTTTGTAAACTGCAAACTTCTACGTTGCTACTACCGCTTAATTTTTTTGACGTTTATTGACATCTGAATTCTGATTGCATCTGATAAAATGAGCAATAGAAAAAGGATTTTATTGATGTGTGCATCAGCTGTTGCGCTATATGAATTAAAAATTTAAAAAATAATAGAAGAAGATGGTGGGTTCGACCTATAAATCTAAATAGACAAAATTACCACAATTTATTGGAAGAAATGAGACTAACCGACAAGGAAGGTTTTTTTTCTTACACAAGAATGAATGTGGAGTTTTTCGAAAATCTATTGAGCTTGGTAAGACTGTCATTAAAAAATTTCCCACAAAAGGATGCAGTCTAGCTATGACACTAAGGTAAAAACATTATATTAATTTAATTTATAGTGGAAAAGACATATTAACAAGTCATCATCCATTACGCAATAATTAAATGACAGCTATAACTGTCAACCTTGCACTGAATAAACTTTCTAGTAATTTATAATAAAAAAAATTCTAAATAAATAAATATATCATCACGGCTTATTACCCATTCCTGGGTGTGCCAATCTGCTTTGTACACAGATATCGGTAATAATGATATATTTGCACCGTGCGGGCGCTTACCAGGCGTCACCTCACGGGCACTCATTGCTGGCGTGGAGAGTGCACCACAGGGGTCAATTTTGTGCCATTTAAAATTGGAAATATTTGGCGTCGGTCGGGATCGAACCCGGTTCCCCAGATTCGCGACCTGACACTCAGGCACGCGGCCACGAGAAACTATAACTTCAATAATTTTTCATTGTGAACGCAAACAATTTTTACTATAAATTTCTTACGTTACCGATGCCTCTAATTTTTACACTGCCGCTAATTTTTCTTATTCTGAATGGGCCATAACATAGATATTGAATGATTTAATTGGCTCCACAATGGTGGACGAACCAGCTGTAATTTATCTAGTAGCTATAGAATTACCTACATAGATTTTTTGCCACACAGATTAAAGTACGTATGTCTTAACACTGTTCAGGAAATAAATTGGATTTGTAAACATAGTTTATATGTTTATAAACTAACCTGTAAGTCTTAATTTTCCTCGTCCAAACGTTCTTGCAGCGTTACCCATAATATGCCCACCTATACTATGTGACGTCAGCCGTACTAACTCTATAGGTTGTATTTTTGGAATGTACACTTTTAAGAATTCTCCTATAGTTTGTCCTATTGTTGTAACATTCATCACAGAATCCAAATAGTATATTACTTTGAACAATATGTTAAATTTGATCAGTTTGGTGTATTGGATCATTACGAAGTTTATGTTTCCTTTCTTCAGAAAAGCTAGAAGATAGAACAATTAATAGATAAAGCATGTATATATATATACAGGATGTCCGTCTATAAATAAACCAGCATATATCTCGCTTATTATTACTATTAGCGATTTCAACTTTTAATTTTCAAATGGAACACCCTATATATTTTTTCAAATTTGAAAGTACGTGAAATTTGCTATCCAACTATATAAAAACAATCATATAAAAAATAAAATTGCAAATGATTAAAATTGCATTGCAATACAAATTTTTTGAATAAGAAATTTCTAATTACATGAAATAACAGATAATAATTAAATATCATATTAAAGTAATGGACCTTTTTAATTTTACGGCTATCTCTTTCTATCGCTGCAAATAGTAAGAAAATGGCGCGAACAACTGCCAGTTGAGCTGTCAAACGCAGCGTCAAAAATATTGCTGTCATTAAAATACCTGTATTCTCAGTTAAAATATGCATCGTTAGACATTTTAACTTCAATAAAAGCTTTTGTAACTTATTTCGATAATATTTTTTAAAGTTATCTCTTTAAATTGAAAAGGTCCATTATACATCAATTTGAATATTTAATTAATTGTAATTCTTTATATTTGAAAGGTGTAATATAAAATAAATGAAATTTAAAGTCTCCTAAATATAACAAAAGTATTATAATTTAATCATGCGCCATTCTATTTTTTAATAATACAACATATGATTTTTTTTATATTATTTAAAAAAATATATAGGTGTTTGAAAATTTGAAAATTAAAAGTTGCTATCAATTTCTCCAAAACTGGAAGTAATAATATTGTTCTACTTCCGAAATTTTATAGAGGAGTTAACATACTATAATTTATGTTATATAGTTGAAATCGCTAAAAGTAATAATAAGCAAGATATTTGTTGGTTTCGTGTGTCTGCCTTAAAGGTGTACATAGGAGATTAACATCAGAAATCAGTTTTTTGCAATTTCCTGCTCGCCTAATTATTTTAAAGAAAAACACGTCAAATAAAAGTTTTAGTTTTAAATCAATAAACAAAATTATCTTTACATGCTTTGTAACGACAGAAATTAAATATGAAAATTTCGAAAATTACGTTGAAAATATTGACAGCCATAGAATTGAACAAAAAATAAATAAATGCTTAACATTTTATCAAATTGTCAGAAACGTCAAATAAGTTTACTTACGCGGTGACAGATAAAACGTCAAGCATTTATTTATTTTTTGTATAATTCCATGGCTGTCGATATTTTCAACGTAATTTTCGACATTTTCATAATTAATTTCTGCCGTTACAAAGCATGTAAAGGTAATTTTGTTTATTAATTTAGATGCAGAATTTTATGCCCTAAAACTTTTTGACGCGTTTTTTATTAAAATAATTAGGCGAGCAGGAAATTGCAAAAAACTGATTTCCCATCTCCTATGTACACCTTTAAGATAGACACACTATATATATATATATATATATATATATATATATATATATATATATATATATATATATATATATATATATATATTTGCAGTAATTATTAAAAATATACTGTCCATACTTACTTCTAGCTAGTAGTTTGATACTATCACTATATGAGCTCACACCCCAACCATGACAATGAAAAACTGTCATTCGACTAGTATTAAACTTGGGGTGATGTGCCAAACTTAAACCATCTTTTAAATGAATCTTAACTTTATCGTTTAAAGTTGGTCTACAAAATATTTATTTATTTAAAAATTATTGCGCATTTTATTATTTTTAGGCCCGGTTAAACTGCGTGTTAACTTTTAGTTAAAATAAAATATACCATCGATATTATAAAATAAGTTTTAAAAATTGTATGATACATGTGTCAATTATTCGATGCGACATTACATTTTAACAGAAAGTTTCATCAGAGATAATAATACCGGGCATTAATTCATATCACTTACCCATAAAAATAAATCAGGCAGATATTGTTAATAAAATCATCTGACACATTGTGAAATTTTATCACCTCAGTTTTAGATACAGCATCTACAAACATTTATAAATAAATATACCTACTGGTATTTATAATAATTTCGCTTACTATTTTTAATAAATAAATTTGATAGAACTACTAAAAATAAAATTATGTACATTATTCTTGTTCAAGTTCATACTAACGACTACATACTTAGTGCGTACGGTTATAATGAAATGATAAATATTACACATATCACCTAACATGTTTAGTTTCTTGTAGAAATTATAATACAAATAAATACATTTTATCGTTATGCATTCATTAATTTTGAAATATGTTCTTAAAGAGCAATATATCAACGAAGATAAGCCTTTTTTGCACCTTTCTTCATACAAAATAAAATAAAACATATGTCGATATTATTTATGTTTATAATATTGGATTTTTTTATAAGGCGCCACTTGAACTTTTTTTTCGCAACGTGAATATATCCTTCAAAAATTTTTCAAACAAATTTATCATACATACCTACATATTCCTATCCAACACACTTTTTCGCCTCGGCTATATGAATAATTGCATTCATACATGCTCTTCTTCTCTTTGGCGCGTTGTGATTAGTTTTGTTGATACACGTATGTTATACGAACCGTGCCTTATTGGTGGTGGCGCAGGCCGACCAATAGCAAAATCACACGCCAGCTACAAGCATTTGTTTTGACGCGGTGACTCTCGCATTTGAATGGACTATATATACGTTTATGTTTCATGAACAATCTTATTGTAAAAATTAATAATAGTCTAACTAAATCTAATAAATTTACCCCTTAACCTTAAATTTAATTTTAATAAAATCAAGGTTACTCAACATGTCAACCATGCCGGAGGTCCTAACAACTCTGAAAAACAAGGGAGAGACATAGGCGTAACTAGGGTGGGGGGCAGGAAGGGACCCCCCCCCCAAATGACCATGGCCCCCCTTAGGAAAACTACATATTAGTGTATTGATATAATTTTGTGGGGGGGTAATGAGGTCTTGTGGCCGCGTGCCTGAGTGTCAGGTCGCGAATCTGGGGAACCGGGTTCGATCCCGATCGACGCCAATTATTTCCAATTTTAAATGGCACAAAATTGACCCCTGTGGTGCACTCTCCACGCCAGCAATGAGTGCCCGTGAGGTGACGCCTGGTAAGCGCCCGCACGGTGCAAATATTTCATCATTACCGATATCTGTGTACAAAGCAGATTGGCACACCCAGCAATGGGTAATAAGCCGTGATGATATATTTATTTATTTATTTTATTTATAATTTTGTGAATGGTGCGGCTTAAAGTTTAAATTGATTATCCGACAGGAATTTAGGGGCGGTAGTAAAAAATTTAGTAATTTTTCGATGTGAAAAATTCTGATTAGGCAATAATTATTCAACAAATTATGATTTATTTTTTCAACAGTAAAATAAGCGCTTTGTACTTTACATATCACATTCTTGAATTCACTGTATTTAATGACTAGTTAAAGTAAAAAAAATCCACAGTATAGGTTTAGTTAAATATTCTGGAATGTTCGAAAAGGTTCTAACATGTTCCAAAATGGTCTAAAATGTTCATAAAAGTTGCAGAAAATTTTTCATAAAGTTCCATAGAGTTTAGGTAATGTATACTTACTATTTTTAAAATGCCAGAAATTTATAGAATAGTCCGGAATTATCCACCGCAGAACACGGCTTGAAAACATTCGGATCCTATAAATTTTTACATACTTTCTAGTTTCTTTTTTTGTACTGAAATTCGAATGAAAAACAGTGATTTTCAAGACACATTCTTTAATTCGTACTTGCAATAAAATGTGATTTCCTATCTACTTAATATTTCGAACTCAAGGGCCTGGCCCCCCACAGAAAAATTTTGTAGTTACGCCCATGGGGCGAGAACTGGGATTATATAGGGACGAAAGTCAGGTGAATAATTATCTATAAACTAAGATTAATTTTGTACAATGATAATGAATCTTTAAATTTTAAATCGTCCAACAAAATTTAAGTTTGTATTAAAATTAAATTTAAGGTTAAGAGGTAAATTTATTAGTTTTACTTATTCTTATTGTAATAAATTATTTAAAATGATTAAACAAGTCATCACGGCTTATAATCCAATGCTGGGTGTGCCGAAGTGTTTTAACATATATTTTGTAATAATGATATATTTTTACTTAAAAGGGGCGTTTACCTACATATAAATTGGATATATCATCACAACTTACTCACTATGGGGAGTACCTGCCAATCTGTATTACAAATATCGATGATAAATAATAAAATATTTTTAGCAAAGAGGCGTCGCCCAGACTACACATAATAGATAATATACTTGTACGTACTTTACATAAATTTCATTATTGCAAAATTGTTATTCGCTTATGACTGGCATGTTAGCTTTAAAGAAAAATATTGAATAACAATACTAGGTAATCGTTCATAAATATATATATATATATATATATATATATATATATATATATATATATATATATATATATATATATATATATATATATACATATATAGTAGGTATATTGAAAGACAAGTATTACATTTGGGAATTTTAATACCTATCAATTTTTCCTACAATAATATGGGAGATAAAAGTTTCAAACTCAATTTGAGTGCAGGAAATACTCAATTTCCACCCTAGTGCGGAAAGTAATTAAAACAAGATTTTTTATGTCATAGAAGCAGGTATTTTGATTGCTTTAAAATACCATATAGGTATAGCCGCCCAAGTAGTAGATGTCAAAAAAAAAATTAATAAGTACTGTAACGTTTTTTTTTTATTTTATTTTATTTGTTCAAGTGTAAATATTAGACAATTACGAGTATTATTAATTAAAATAAGTGTTTATTAAACTATAATGAAAATTACTATTACTAATATTAAACAATTATTAAACACTAATTAAGACTAAAACTATATAACTAGATAACACTAACACTATTTATTTATTCAACCAATTAACACTACTATTTATTTCCACGAT
Organism: Harpalus rubripes; assembly: GCA_963082715.1. Classification (NCBI taxonomy): domain Eukaryota; kingdom Metazoa; phylum Arthropoda; class Insecta; order Coleoptera; family Carabidae; genus Harpalus; species Harpalus rubripes. Next base: position 7,420,157 of record OY720450.1, read on the forward strand.
ATTACTAATAATTTTTTTCCACTATTTATATCAGTTTTTATCATTTTCAACTGTCCGCCTACCGACCTCCACAGCGTCTATATAATCAACTGAGTCAACAGCGTCTGTATATTCAACTGCTCAGACAGAAGTCACACTTTTCACCTCACTATCTGTCTATTTATGTAACTCTCTCTCTTCCACAGACTCAGTATCACCGACTGTCCGTATGTCACAATTCTTCAACACCACTGCCGAGTATCCACTTCCACTAGCTTCCCAATACTCTTCAATACTACAGAATATTCACTTATTATCCCAGTATACCAGAAACTTCCCGACTCGCCGTTGCTGACCTTGTACACTATAGCTTCTCAATACTCGTCAACACTATCGAGTATACACCTCCACAGCTATCCCAGTTAACCAGTAACTTCCCGAGTCCTCCACTCGACACTATACTGTATACGCTCACCACGATACTGCTGTGCTTCACTAAAACTCTATGTGAATGTCTCTATATGTCTCTCCATGTATAATTAACTAACTCCCGAGCATAGCCGCGTTCCTTTTATACAGCTACCATTAACTTCTAGAGAGCTCTAGAATGTTCGAACGCATAATAACAATGAACACAAAGGTTCAGGCGACCGGAAGTAATTAAACACGTCGCGGCTTGTTTCTTTACGTAGCCTGGCTGCTAGCGCGATTGTGTTATCGCTATACTTAGACGCTTTTTCAGCATAGCAGCGGGGCTCACACTTTACAGTACATTTCGTAATTTCTCTTATTTTTGTAGATGATTGCAGAACAAATATTGTTTATATGCGAGAAACTTGATTCTGAAATTCCAAAAGTCTGTGTTCTTGTTTCTGAAATTTACATTCGCTTCACTATCACCAATTTAAATATAGATAGAGCAACCAATAGCTGTTCGAATCCCGATGATTGACATGACCTTTTCACAATTTATTTCATTATACATTATATGTAGGTATTTAATAGTTATTTGTATATCAAGGCCGCGAAATTACTCTTTAGCGTACCGAGAGAAAAATTGTCGCCGAGGCCGCTTGCGACCGAGGCAAGACAATCTCGAGGGCGCTAAAGGATTTCGCGGACACGGTGTACACAATATTTTTTGTGCAACCGTAAGAAATATTTAATTACAAATTTTATTAATTTTCAACAGTTTCATTATAAATAGAAAGTTAGCTTTCAAGGTGGCTGTGGGATTAACATTTGATAAACAAAACCATGCAATTCTCAAGTGTCAAAATGATTGTTTACCTAATTTCGCGGCCGTTGCCATAACAACGTTCGCGAAATCCTTATTTCGCGTCCGGTTGCACAAAATAGTTATTTGTATATCAAGGCCGCGAAATCACTCTTTAGCGTACCGAGAGAAAAATTGTCGCCGAGGCCGCTTGCGGCCGAGGCAAGACATTCTCGAGGGCGCTAAAGGATTTCGCGGACAAGGTGTACACCATATTTTTTGTGCAACCGTAAAAAATTTGTAATTACAAATTTTATTAATTTTAAACAGTTTCATTGTACATAGAAAGTTAGCTTTCACGGTGGCTATGGAATTTTCAAGTGTCAAAATGATTATTTACCTAATTTCGCGGCCGCTACCATGACAACGTCCGCGAAATGAATTTCGCGGCCGTTACCATAACAACGGTTGCGAAATTTAATTTCGCGGCCTGTATTGCGGCTGCAAAATGCTTATTTCGCGTCCGGCTGCACAAAAAAATATTTATATTCTTAAATATGTTTTTTCTTCTAGAAAGTCGAAGAATTCATCAGAGACGTGAACGAAGCTCTAGGAGACCTGGAACAACTTCGACGTCATCTCCTGGACAACCGATCTTTACGAGCTTCCGAAATCGAAAGAGCTTTATCTACTTCTGCCGACATGAACGATTCTACTAGGATGTTAGTTCATAGTGTAGTTGAAACAGGTAAGACAAATTTGAAATTAAATTATTATTGTAACCCTACTAGTTGACATGTATTTTGTTCTAAGCTGTAAAAGAGAAAGTACCAAAAAGTAGAAATCATAGACCTTATTATATGAATTTATTTAATATGTATAATTTTCCGTCATATTTCGAGCTTCCTATTATTACAAAGAACTCGTTCTTCGTCTTCTCTGCTCTTCTGTACGTCGGAAACAGTTTCAACAGTTGTATGTCACACCTGCAGTTCATAGCCGCAGGTCGTAGTAACCGCTAACCACAGTAACTTGGTACGTGCAGTCTCTACTTAACGAGAAATACAAAACTCGACGCATTCTGATACAATTTCTCCTTCGTATGCACGGAAAACAAAACAGAACACAGGTAACTGTATTATGTGTATGAGGAGACTTCAAAAGGTTATAATATTAACGAAGAAAATAAAAATTAATAATAGATGGAGTCTAAGGTTATATATAACTAAATAGTATATTAAGTATTAAGAACGGTGAGGACAGTTTACCGGTCGAAGACAATGCTTGGGGACTGAGAGCAGCGAAGGTCCCAATTTTGTCTGAGATCGGTAATTCCTTAACGTTCGTGATGCTTATACTATTTTTTGCAAGATCGACGCACAAAATTTAAAGAAAAATAAGATTTGAAAATTATTTTGACATATTAAAAAAAAATATTTGTCATTTTTGAAGTAAGCTTTGATTTTTGTTTTTAATTATTTACCGTCTCGCCTCCTGAACGGTAAGTGAAGCACATCACTTACCGACGTGAGTCACATCACTTAAGACGGACTCATGCAGCCATTTACATTTACATTTAATTGCATGCACCATTTTAATTTTCGTTCTCATTTATCTCTCATTTTCATATTTTCATTTAATTTATAAGATAACCAACTTTCAACTATCAATCAAATAAATTTGGTGTCATTCTTATATATATATATATATATATATATATATATAAATTATCATGGTCATATTCTTTCATGAATTTTAGCAAATTATTATAAAACCCCATTTTTGGCGACACCTATTCATTGGGCGTACCGCGAATCTCCGGTGTAGTTTCTTTCTGTTTTTTATGATAAATAAATTCAAAGCTAACGCCAAAACTTCTTCCTCACTATCGCTTTCATTAAACATTTTTTATTAATTAACTTTACAAACCGAACTTGTCAATGTCAATATGCACATGCATTCAATTTTCATTTAATTTATGTTTGTATGTCTGCTTGAATGACACATTTAAAAAAAGGTAAATGAGAATTAAATGAAAATGAAAATTAAATTAAATGTAAATGGTTGCATGAATCTGCCTTTACCGTTTAGTAATTTATAAATAAGACCTACTGCCTTGGAAACAATATCGGTAAATATAAAAAATAACCCGATCGTGCAAAAACTATTATAATTACTCCTTAACCTTAAAATTAATTTTAATAAAAACTAAATACGTATTTCGAGAACTAAGTTCTCATCATGAGTAGTACAACAAGGGAAAGTTAAACAGAGTAGTCAAGGTTACTCAACATGTCAACCATGCCAGAGGTCCTAACAACTCTGAGAGCAGAGTAAAGTTTTTAATACGCAAAAATTGTAAACCAGGTTTTGTTTTATTATTTAAAGTGATATAAATCTTTTAAAGGGAAATGAATCTTCTAAAACGAGACAAATGTGTTATTTTTACAAAAACAACAGGACGGCCGGTACATGGTAATAAACGAGACTGTCCCGTTCAAAACGGGACGTTTGATCACCCTAGAAATCACGGGCCTTAATCTATATTGGGTATATTTTATATAAATTTGAAAATAAAAAATAAACTGTTGTAATAAATTTTATTTCCAATAGTTTATTAACATGTGCGTTTCTTATCAAAACAGTTGGGAAATGAGTCATTGTTTACTTTATTTTCCAGATAACTGATGAAAATTTTCCGGCTTCCTATAAATGTTATTATCTAATCGTGAAAATGTCATTACCGTTCTGACATTCAAATTGTAGTAAAAATGGTAACTCAATAGGGTTGTTGCAAGAATTTTTATTAAAGTTATATACCTATTAAATATAACAAATATTATTCTTATTGGAATTATTATAATATTTTATATGTATATAAATAACGTAGGTGATGGACAATCTCTTTGCCTACTGACTATGAACGACGTGTTGTATGTAATTTTACGTTACAGGAGTGTTGGGTTGTTTTCATGACTACTTCTGGCTCCAATCTCTTTTATAATTATTTATGAAAATAGCCACAAATTATTATATATTTTTTATTACCACGAAAAATATTTCATAAAGTTTCATCTAAAATAATTTTCAAAACATTTGAAAATACATAAATAGCTGGTTTTTAGAATCAATAAACATTTTTTATTTTACCTAGCAACACAGTCACAGATCTCTATGCTAAAGCAAACTAAATAAAATTGCCAACAAATATTAATTTTTAAATCTGATTGTGGAAAAATAGTATACACACCTCGCGGGAATGCTTATTCCTGCTTCGCGCTCATAAATGACTTTCGTATACCTCTGTCAGCTAACTCAGCGCTCGGCTGTAGTGGAATATTTCATTAGGGCCGCTATTTTCACTTGCGACTTAGATAAATTTAAGCTTCGGATAAATATTTTTGTTGTCTTTTCACTGAATAACATGTTATTCGCGGAATAAATTATTCGGTAGTTGGGTAGTGAATAACATGTTTATTTGTAAGTTCTTACATTTCCACATAGTGCAGATTTACATACTTCGAACTGAAAGGAATATACAAAAAGTACAAAGACAATTTTACAATATACATCTCTCGGGGCTAAAAATGCAGAGGAATATAGATAACATTAAGAATGTCAAACAAAATTTTGACAACTACGGATTCAAAAAAAGTTGACACATTTCATCCTTGTCTACTTAAAGTTTCCGTCAAATGTAAGGAAAGACACAATGGATTTATTCGTTGGATAAATATATAGAATAAATTTGTTTAACGAATACTTATCCGAAACTTTATTCGGAAGTGAAAATTCTGGGCCTTAATGAATTTAGTTACTTTAGCATTACCGCGCATTGGTGGCTTTTTTTATAAATGCAATACCAATAGACCATTTCAAAAATGTCCGCGACCTCTATGTGTTTATTTTTTGAACTAAAAGCTAAAAAACTTAGTGCCGTTAAATGGCGGCGTACGAGAAATGTCAGAAAGAATTTAAATAAAAAGAAAGTAAAATGTTTATGCTGAAAATTAAAATTTATCGAAATAAATGGAGTATATTCAGCAGTTATTTATAAATTATGTTAATATGATAGATTTGATATAGTAACCTAATTTTTTATTTTAGATTATTCGACCATCAGGAAAATATTTAGGATATTTATCTTGCGATGATTTCTTTCCAGTAATATTAAAATAAATTCAATTTCCACATATTTTATCAATTTCTTTGGTATCCATTGCTGCCTGATCCACTCTTTTTTTCCGTTCATATTTTGAGAAAAAGAATGAAATTAAATGTTTTTTTTTTTAATTATTATTACAACCTGGTATGCAACGTATAGTACCCCTCAAAATTACAATTATTAATTTTCCAATGAAGAAACAAATACTATCTAACAAAAATAATCGAACTGTCATCTGTCATATCGTAAACAAAGATAGGTATACGGCACTAACTTTTATTATCTTTGTCTAAAGTTTGCACATGCGCATTGAATTTTTGAAATGGTCTATTAACTTTGTCAACTGAATCCACCTATAGGGACTCGGTTATTCAATAAATGGTGGTCTGTGAATACGCGCCTTTTTACATTTAGATTGGAAATTAAACTCACTTTTACCAGCACTATAGCCTTGATCTTGGATCATAAAGTTTTTATAAAATATAAAAGTGTTCTATAATATTGTTTTTACTCTTGAATTCGTTTTTAACCTGATAACTATACACAATTTTTTTTAAATCCAGACGATCTTATATATGTTTACGATTATACTAAATTGGGTTTTTACATTTTTGTTTCAATTATTAATATTAACGCGTACTTGTTTATCTAGAATATACCTACACCTACTTAGCAAAAAATAATCTCAAATTGTACCAAAATGGAAAACTTTTATGGAATAAATAATACCAACGACATTGATAATAATTTTATCTAGTTTTTTTTATTTCGGGACTTTTTTCGTTGGCAATAATTTAACCATATTTTATAGGCATAGATGTTCATAAAATATAAATAATAGATGACAGGTGTAAATCTATAAATAACATTACATGTATGTATGTACATCTGTCTGATGGGAATATAAATAACTAAAAACTTCTGATTAACGGAGAGATAGGAAAGTTTGTTAAAAACCACCTGTCTCCATCTTACCGTTATTTGCAACAAAACTATGAAAAAGTTATCGCGTTTTTAACGTCGACCAACCAGATTAATAACGGCGATTCAAGTATTTCTACTTTCAGCCAAGAACTCTTTCAATATATTTTATAGGAGTACCCACTTTATTCTCTTCAGAAACCTGTTTATAAAAATATTTTTTCACGGTAAGACTGGAAGGCTAGAAGGGGTCAAAATTACATTTTCCACCAAATGCTCCATTAGTCTGACCATGTACAAAACGACAAGATATATTCTGCATTGAAAGTCGTCCTCATTTTGGGTTTCCCATCCTACTTCTTATACTTTTCGCGATAAAATAGCCCAAAAATCTTCTATGGGACAAGCCCGGGGAAGGTTAGGGGGATTGTTGTTTCGCGGAACAAATGGTACGGTTTAGTCAACTTGCCAATTTTGAGTGTGCCTTGCATAGTGATAAAATGCAAGGTCTGGACAGAAGATAATATCGTCCACAGCATGCTTTTCTTCAATAAAATTAACCAATTTGGATACACTACTTGTGGAAATAGCGCACCGTACCCACACTTTATCTGTGCATTTGACTTTTTGTTTATATCTGACATTAATAGGAATCTCTGCAATATTGTCAGTATAAAAACCATCATCTCCCTTAATTTCAGAATTGTTCAGTGTGGAGTACAATTTTCATTTGTGAATGCACCTTTAATGTATAGCATAACAAAAGTACATCCTTAGGTAGCATGGCAGTTCTTGTTACAACAAGAGAAAAATTCCTAGCTATGATATTTGACGATTTTAAAAGTTCACTCTCTCCAAAACAATGCATTGAAAAGCGCCTAGTATGAGGTCTGTTCACAGCTGGTACAATGAATTTAAATTTCATCGAGTTTCTCTCAATGATGGTTTACGCGAAGATCACAAACAGAATTAGACGGGCTTCTTTGGGCATTGAAATGACCGCTATAAATAAAATTTTGCTCGATCATCTAAAAGGCAGGAAAGTTTGTTACCGTTAGATACCTCATAATTTAAATGATGGTCAAAAGCAACTTCATGTAGAATGGTTCATTAAAACATTAAAAAAGTACAACTAAGGTAAATCTAAAGCAGTCTATGATATTATAACAGGAGATGAATAATGGATGTATGCATTTAAGCCTAAAATATAACGACAATCAGCTCAATGGGTCTTTCCAACAAACCCCAATTCTGTCAAAGTAAAACGAGTTCGAAGTGTTGGTACAAAAATGATTGCCTCATTTTTCTCAAAATCCGGTCCTACTGTCAATATTGCATTAGAAGATAGGAAAACAGTAACATCTAATTGGTACACAACAATGTGTTTACAACGGGTGTTTGAAAAAGTATGTGAAAATAGGCCTCGAAGTAAACTATTGATCAGGACAATGCATCCTCACATACTGCTGCGCAACCTAAAGCCTATTTAAAAGAATCAAAGGCGGAATTACTGGAGCACCCACTATACAGTCCTGACTTTGAACGTTATGATTTCTTCTTATTTTCTAAATTAAAGGAAATAATGTGTGGTTTCCCATATACAACTGCAAATGAAGCGATTGAAGCTTTCGAAAACATGATCTCTCAAGTGTCTCAAGAAGAATGGATCTCTTGCTTATACGTTATACTGAATCGTAAACCTCTTAGAACAGAGCTCTGTCTCTAATGGCTAGGAAGGTTTTTACGGGCTCCGCCCGTTAGAAAATTTACAGGCTGTTGAAACCATAGCAACTTATATACAGTTCTATTTATTCGTTATTTCGCCATATGCCATATGTTTTCGAGGACTATTTCGATCAAATAGTTTAATGTATTGTGGTGCGTTTCAATAATTTTTTCCAGTTATTTACGATTCAGTATATCATAAAACATTGTACAAGGCTCAACCGTTACCCGAAATTTACGTGCTCGCACTAGTGATGCACGACGAGGCGAGAGTACTCTCGCATCTAGTCTCGTCTCGTTGCATTATGCGAGACGAGAACGAGAGCGAGATTACAATTTAAAATTCGAGGCGAGATCGATATAACAACTGCGAGAAGCGAGTAATCTCGCGAAATTCTCGCGAGAGTCTCGCAATAAAAAGTATTTGTAACTTTATAGCTTTGATTCATAAATTCAATGAAAAATGCAGCATACAAGGAGTGGAGTCAACGGTAATTCGTGCATAGAACAGGTGAATGTGAAAATTATATGAATTGACTACATTTTTTTGAGTCTATCTAGAGTCGATTGGTATCGGTCGCAGAGCGAGGAAATGCAAAATAAAGACTAAATCGGTTTTCCATCTAATAGAACTAGTTTTTCTCCGACATTTCAGCCCCTAATTCATTCCATTTAAAACTACGGTTAATGAAATTCGTGTCGTCCCTGAATAGTAAAGGATCTTATATTAGGCGTCGATAGGAGCCAACACGGAGTGAAGCGGAGTGATTGGTTGCCAGCGGGTTCCCAGTGTAGCGCTTTTTTATGAGTAAATCTTACTTAAATAGTGGCATATAGTTCATCATAAAGTGTAGAAACTTTTAGTTCCAAATTTTTTTTTTAATGTTTAATTAGTTTTACTGATGACAGAATGTATTAACAGATGTTCATATTGAAATAATTTGGTGACTAGAATATAGTGTTTCGTCTATTTATTATAGTTATACGACCGTAAATACACGGAAGACGGGGCGATTGGTGCGAACTTCTCTTTTGTAGTTCAACTGATACGTAAATACCGAGGTAAATACGTAGTGCGCAAGCGCTTATTTTTATAGCGAGACTCTCGCGCGAGAACGAGACGAGACCCAAAAAAATGTGCGAGAATGAGAGCAAGATCGAGATTGCAGATCCGAAAACGAGACGAGATCGATATTTTATATTTCTCGTCTCGTCTCGCCTCGCGTGCATCACTAGCTCGCACGGATAACAAGCTCGCTTCTATCACTCGTTAGGTACCTACCGTGCTCGCCCGTAAAGTTCTAAGTAACGGTCTTGCAATGTAAATTACTATAACGGTTGGTTTTATCGATTACATAAATATGTTGAGTTAAAAAGAGACTATTTCGAAAAACAATAAAATAATTTCTTGAAAATTTTGTTCTCTATCAATAGTTTGCAGAAACTTTCGGTGCTACCCTCGCATTACGTATTAAAGTATTTTTCTTTTTTGTTTTTATTCGGAATGGCATACTTTTGATTAATCAACAATCATTTTTTCTTTTAAGGTAAAGAACTCCTCCACAACATTGAATACGAAAACCGAACCCGAAAATTCGATTCCGAATACGAAGCCATGTCCACCTCTCAAGACACCTTAGATACCATAGAATTCATAGAAGACCTTCTCTCCAACATTCAAAAAAAGAAAAACCTTATTGATGACGCCTGGTTCAAAATGGAAAAGAGTTTCGTAGATGCCAAAGATTTAAGCATTCTAGAAGACGGTGTTGCCAAAGTTATTAACTGGATCCTCGGTCCAGCGGAAATGCTGCTCAACTCGCAACAACGCGTAGGCTATGACGTCATATCCTCCGAAGAGCTAAGGCGGGAACATGAATCATTGGAGCTGCAATGTTGGAACGCTTATGGCCAATATGCGGAATTGCTCCATAAGATTGATTCGTTGCCTACTAACGATATGAGCCCTCAACAAAAAGACTTACTATCCCAAAGAGATTTTATGGACTTCGTTTGTAGAAGTTTTGCCACAAGATTAGAAAGAAGAAGAAACATATTGATTACTTCGTTAAGGTTTTTTAGACTGGTGTCCGAATATTTTGACAGGACCAGTGAAGTTTTTGAATCGCTGGTTATGGGAAATAAAGTTGAAGATTTTTCTACGGCTGGAAAGAAATTAAGAGAGTTGCAGGACAACCAAATAAGTTTGGGTAAGTTTATAAAAAAATTACACTTAGACCCTTTAGAATTTCAAGGCATGTATTTAATTGATCAGTATTTTTACTAAATGATCATGGGATCTTGCACCATAACATAAAATGTACACTTTATACTTAAAAATTGCGATTAAGATGAAAAAAAACTATTTTTACCTTTCGTCACCTTTAGGTAAGGAAGGTATTGTCTTTGGTCAAAAAATTCTGTGGTGAGTTTTTGATGAATAAGCACATGTTAGAATCCCGAGAATACGATTTTATTATTTTTACGATGATATGTGTGTGTGGATATATGTGTATGTGTGTGTGTGTGTGTGTGTGTGTGTGTGTGTGTGTGTGTGTGTGCGCGCGTGCGTGTGCGTGCGTGTGTGTGTGTGCGTGTGCGTGCGTGCGTGTGTGTGTGTGTGTGTGTGTGTGTATGTCTGTGTGTGACAAAATTTTCTAATGCGATAAATCTAATACTACAATTCCAAAAATTATGAGCTGATTAGATTTTAGTTATAATTGGTCAACCGGAAGTACCCTCATTTGAAGGTTTTAACAGTTTTTCTTGAAAAAACGATGTTAAATATAATTTTTTCATATTTAATGTAATTATAAATATTAAAGAACATTGTATTCTCTATATGATTTGACTGCATTTTATACTTCATTAAATGGATATAGATTTATAAAATTATAAAGAAATTAAATTTCATAAATTAGCCAGCTATGCTAGAAACAGCTACTATATTCAGAAAATTCTGATTGAAAGATGTCAGTGTTAAGTGCAATTGACATATTCGTAGTATGTTTATGTTATTTTACTCGAAACATGGGATCCTTTTGCTCGAAACTTTCTGTATGGAATTTGTATCAAATATCAAATACTTACAACTGTTGAAAGGTAATGTACATAAAAGAAATTTAGAATCTTTTGCAAGGAACTTTCTGTATGGATTTTTTAAAATATATATAAGATACCACATCTACCGACTGTGTTCGAAAACACGAATGGTAAAATGTTACCTTATTCGAAAATTATACAATATCTACCAGATTCATCTACCGGATTCAAGAAGAATCAATCTCAGAAAAAGGTAGTGATGCAAAGCGAAACGCCCGCATTAAAAATGGAAATGCGTTTAAAGTAGGACTTTGCTCAGTTTGTTAACTAGTCAAATTTTTAAAATGTTTCAAATTTTATATTTTTTTCATAAGTTATTGATCTACCCTGTTTACCACTTGTATTCTTAAAATATCGATTCCGGTAGCTATAACCAAATAAACAGCTGTTTACCGGTAACAGTTCACCGGTAGAATTTTCGTAAGTGCCTCATATAACTGACGGAAGGTAATGTGCTGGCCACATCAGATTTTTTAATAATTACTTTGCGAGATATGTGAGGTTTGTTGTCAGTGTCACTGTGACGTCACATTAGTGCTACCTTTCTCTCGCTGCCTACTACAGAGCTTATGAGAGAAAGAGAGAAAGATCAAACTGCACCTATCTTCTCAGCACTATAGTGAGTCAGGTCAAAAACAAAATAAATTGGCAAGAGCTAAACCTGTTAAGGGGTTGCTTTTGTACTCTACACATCCTTCAGTGACTACATATTTACCTGTATCATTAATAATGTAAATGGTATTGGTATTGCATTTTAAACAAATTAATTTATATTAAATTTACATTGAAATGAATATTCATACACTACATATTAGATTTATAAGTAATAAAATTGTAATTACTATAAATTATAATTATGAATACATGAATGTACCTATGTATATTCTTAAATAAACCTTGAATATTTTAATATACTTTCGCTTTCACTTTCTTTTTTACACAAAAATATTAATAATATCAAAATATATTTATGAACACAACATAATTAAAATATTACTTAATTTATATATTTATTGCGAATACTACACAAAACTTAATTTTAATATTGAAGGGAAAGTCATAAATAATGTTTTATTTTTATTAATGTTTATATGTATGTATGTATGTACATTACATTGACAAGGTTATATTGCACATTTATTTTATGAAATAGGTCATTAATAATATATTATTGTTATTAATCATTTTTAACACTTACACATTTTAATTAATTTTCTTTCGGAATTATTACAAATATTCTACATTTTGCATACAATATTTATTCTAATTTATAGGCCAATTCTGAACGAATCTGTAAGTTTACAGATCTGTAAATCTGTAAAAAAAGCTAATAATAACACATCTATTGTTGTTGACTAATATAAAAGGATATATAAAAGTGGTAGCTTTCGTTGCGATTTTGTTCATTGTGAATAAAATTTGTACTAACTTAAATTTAAATCACTTTTTGAACAAACGTAAAAGTGATACTTGACTCTTTCACTCCTCTAATTTATGCAGCAGTGAAACAATCATTTACAGAAATAAATTCGGAAACCATCCAACTATCTATTTGTGGTAAATTATCAGATTTACCTTGAATGTAATTTTCAATAGGCAGTACCATTATTAATACTAAAAGAGTACATAAATAGTTAGTAGAGCTAATACATATATTGTTTCATATTGTTTCATCAAGACAAGAAATTTTGTCTTGATGATCATATCTTGCCTTGGCTTGATTTTCAAGACAAGAAAATAAAAATTTCTTGTCTTGCTCGTTTCTTGACGACGTAGTTCTTGTTTTGTTTCAAGGATTCTTGATATTTCTTGTTTCTTGACATTTTAGGGGAGTCCCCTTTCTCTATTGCTTTATCCAATCCGAAAGCTCAAATGTAACGTTGGCGTCTGCGCCTGTCCTTGCCCGTTTTAGGGTGGATTGCATGAGAGTGGGTTAACCCTCGAGTTACGCTAACCCAGGGTTACGTACACAAACAGAGAGTTTCCAGCCTATTTGACAGCTAATCTCGGGTAAAAAATTAATTCACCGGTTTGCACGGATTAACCCACAAATAGCAAAATGCATATGGGTCTTTCACGCGTCATATTTAATACAAAAAATCTGATGTGGCCAGCACATTACCTTCCGTCAGTTATATGACGTATTTACGAAAATTCTACCGGTGAACTGTTGCCGGTAAACAGCTTTTTATCAGGTTATAGCTACCGGAATCGATATTTTAAGAACGCAAGTGGTAAATAGGGTTGATCCATATTCTATGAAAAAATTTGAAAATTTAAAACAAGTTAGAAATTTAACGTAGTTAACAAACTGCGCAGAGTCCTTCTTTGAACACATTTCCACTTTTAACGCATGCGCTTCGCTTTCCATCACTACCTTTTTTGAGATTAGATTCTTCATGAATCCGGTAGATGGATCTGGTATTGAACAATTTTCAAATACGGTAACTTTTTACCACTCGTGTTTTCGAACACAGTCGGTAGATGCAGTATCTACTGGTAGAATTTTCGTAAATGCGTATGTATTTTCTACAAAATCCGTACAGAAAATTTCTTGCAAAAGATTCTAAATTTCTTGTATGTACATTACCTTTCGACAGTTGTATGCATTTTATACGAATTCCATACAGAAAGTTTCGAGCAAAAAGATCCTATATTTCGAGTAAAATTATAATACAAATATACTACGAATAAGTCAATTGCACTTGACACTGACATCTTTCAATCAGAATTTCCTTAATATAGTAGCTGTTTCTAGCATAGCTGGCTAATTTATGAAATTTAATTTCTTTATAATTGTATAACTCTATATCCATTTAATAAGAAGTGTAAAATGCAGTCAAATCGTATAGAGAATACAATGTTCTTTAATATTTAACATCGTTTTTTCAAGAAAAACTGTTAAAATCTTCAAATGAGGGTACTTCCGGTTGATTAATTATAACCAAAATCTAATCAGCTCTTCATATGGATGCAACGAAGAGGAATACGAAAGAATTATAATTTTTGGAATTGTAGTATTAGAGTTATTGTAGACGAAAATTTTATTACACACACACACACATTTAGACATCATCGTAAAAATAGTAAAATCGTATTCTAGGGACTTTATTCATTAAACACTCACCACCGAATTTTTTGACCAAAGACAATACCTTCCTTACCTAAAGGTGACGGAAGGTAAAAAAGTTATTTTGTGTTTTGTGTTAAATATGACGCGTGAAATAACAACGGTCGTCGTGGCATCGAAGAAAGTAAATTATTGATGATATAAACATCAAATTGTTAATATTTTCCTGCAATTATTTTAGTTGCGACTTAAACTCCCAATTTTAAAACACATAAGTCTTGAACTTTAACCTTTCCTGCATTTAGCTTATAAATACCCACCATATTACTGAAATCTTTATCTTTTCTAGATGCAGTAGAACGCGAGCTAGTAAAAGAAGGCGAAAAACTCTCCGACATGCTTTCCATGCCCGTGAAAGACGCTCTGGGTCGCGACGTAGCCGTCAACTACGAAGAAGACATCATCAACATTCGAGACATTCTAGATGCTACTAGTTCTAGAAAAAACATCTTCAGTGATAGTGTAGAGTTGCAAAAACTGACTCTAGAACAAGTAACACATATTGATGCTTATGAAAAAGACGTAGAACAAGCAGTACAATGGATAGAAGAACTGTTTAATGTGATGGTCAAAGAACATGGACATGTTGGGTGCAATGTGCAAGAGATTCAAGCGCAAAAGGAGGAACATCAGGCGTTTCAGGAAACCGCCAAGGTAAAAAAAACATATTTTTTTTGTAAATTCATCTTGACTTGACTTAACTTGACACACGTCTATGTTTGGTGACTTTTTAACATGGGATTCTACCACATGCATTTGAATTCTGTGAAGATGTTCTCATTCCTTCTTGCATTTTTGGTGTACTCCTCTGGCTTTACATGATTGCTAATTTCTTTCCGTATTATTGCTGCTGTTACGATTAGATAGTAAACCTGAAAAGAAAATTAATATCCGAAAGCGAAAAAGTACTTAAAAGGAGTATGTAGATAAAATGTACCTACGGTAATAAATTTAATGTTGTCTTTACTTATAAATAAATAAATAAATAAATACAGGGTGCCCATTTTATGTTCCTACCTAAAATTTTAAGAATAGGCAAAACAGAACACATATCATAAGCCACTTGGTGAATGTTAGTACTTTAAATCGAATAATCACAGTAGGTTTGAGCAAAACAAAATTTTAAAAACTAAGTCACTTATGAAATGTATCATGGAGTAAGTTTTAATCGGATTTCTAATCATATCGGATTTAAATAAATCCTAAATCTTGACTGTTTATATCAGAAAAAATTAAAGCGATCAAGTATATTCGAATTTACTATAGATTTAATTGGATTTATTACTGACACTGTTGGCATAGTAGCATAGAGATTAATTTTGACTTTTGACAATTTTGACTTAACATTTACTTAAGGCGATTTCGGGCGACAACCGTTCACTTGCGGTATGTTGCGTTCAGGTCCGTTCACACATTCGGGCGCTAGGAACAACTTACCCGGTATGCTTGGATCAGTGCTCACAGCTGAACGGGTTTGCGAGTCGGTCAGCTCTCCGTTCACTATTTCTATCTCTTTTTGTCATGTCTTTTTTTGAAATGTCAAAAGTCAAAACCGTCGGTTTCGTGGTCTTTATGTGAAGCAGGGTGACATTATTTTCGTTGACTCTTTTTTGGACAAATATGGATAAACTGTCTTTCTCCGTTAATGCATTTTAATTGTCAGACACTATTTTTGACAGTTTTAAATGTCGGAGAATATACATAACCACCAAGCACGGTGTCAACAAGTGAACCA
The DNA here is from genome assembly GCA_963082715.1 of Harpalus rubripes. NCBI lineage: Eukaryota > Metazoa > Arthropoda > Insecta > Coleoptera > Carabidae > Harpalus > Harpalus rubripes. The sequence goes on from OY720450.1 coordinate 7,436,130, forward strand.
ACGATTTTTGGCGGCACCATTGTCCATATCATACCGTAAGTAACCGTAACTAATCCTAACATGTGAACGGGTATGTCGCCCGAAATCGCCTTTAGATTTTTCATCTAATATTTACTTAATTTTTTCATCTAACAAATCAATTATTTTTCTTTCCAGGATTAATTTCAAAAAATATTTTGTTTCTTGTTGCGTGCACAATTTCTCATTGCTCTTCGAAGAATTATACTAACTTATCCTTAACATATATTAACTGTCTAACCATGAAAGATGAATAAATTACACTGCGCTTTTCTTATTGTTTCAGTACCTACTATTAAATTTTCTATTAAATCGGTATTTATCTCGCAAAAGTAAATCGGATTTATGTATAAATCTCGTTGGTAAAGTCGATTTAGAATCCGATTCTAAATCCAATCCAGATCGTTTACATAATTTTCTTAAATACGATTTCTAATCCTAAATCCACTTAAATCCGATTAAGGACGTCATTATAAAAAACGTACTCATGGATTGCCTATTCATGAATTTCCAGGCGGGAACTTTTAAAATGGGCAACTTGTATATCATCGCGCCATATTACCCATTGCTGGGTGTGCCAATCTGCTTTGTTCGCAGATATCGGTAATAATGATGACATATTTGTACCGTGCGGACGTATACCAGGCGTCACTTCACGGGCACTCATAGCTGGCGTGCAGAGTGCACCACAGGGTTCAATTTTGTGCCATTTAAAATTCGAAATATTTGGCGTCGGTCGGGATCGAACCCGGTTCCTCAAATTCGCGACCAGACACTCAGGCACGCAGCCACGAGGCCCCATATTATGTAGTTGAATTCAATTCCGATCATTTCTATTATCTTATGTTAAGGTGAAGCGATCCTTTATTCTATTATCCAATTTTGATTTACCGTCTGGAAATGAATTCTATCCTGTCCTTTGTTATTTGTCAGATTTTTCATCTAAAAAAGATCTCTTAAATTTTGTAAATCCATCGTTTATTAAAAATCTAAAAATTTGGATTCTTGTGATAAACACCTCAATTTTTTTCCTCTTTCAGGGCACGTACAACTACGGCTGCCAACTCCTCTCCGCATCTCTCTCCCTGCGCCACTCCTGCAAACTCCCCTCCAGTGACCACTCTCTCCTCTCCGAGAGGCTTCGCTTATCCTGGTCCCGACTCTTATCTGTCTCTCAGGAGCAAATGACCCGATTGCGCGTATGCGCCGTGTTCCACAGGTCAGTGGATGAGCACTGCTCTCAACTCCAAGTCTTGAGAGAGGCGGTAGACACTCCAGGGAGAGAACATCCACATAGGAAGAGAGAGAGGGTGAAAAGGATGATGCAACATAGAGAGAAAGTTCTAGTGGAGGTTGGAAGGATGATGAGACTAGGAAGGATGCTGAGGAGCAGGCTCAAGGAGCCGTTGTATGTTGAAGGGTAAGTAGGGAATTAATATTAAATTTTTTGTTCATTAACAATTATAAAAATACAATATATTAGAAATGACAAGATAGGGAGCGTGGCAAAAGTTCGTCAAGTGACGCCAGGTTCGAATCCGAGCGATGTAAACTCTTCAATACAGCTTTTCTTTTTACCTTCCGTCACCTTTAGGTAAGGAAGGTATTGTCTCTGGTAAAAAAATCGATGGTGAGTTTTTGATGAATAAACACATTTTAGAGTCCCTAGAATACGATTTTACTATTTTGACGATGATGTGTGTGTGTGTATGTGTGTGTGTGAGCGTGCGTGCGTGCGTGCGTGCGCGTGTGTGTGTGTGTGTGTGTGTGTGTGTGACAAAATTTTCTAATGCGATAACTCTAATACTACAATTCCAAAAATTATAATTCTTTCGTATTCCTCTTCGTTACGTCCATGTGAAGTACCCTCATTTGAGAATTATAACAGTTTTTTTTTTTGAAAAAACGATGTTAAATATTATTTTTCCACTTTTAATGTTATTATAAATATTTTATCATTACCGCATCTGTGTACAAAGCAGATTGGCACACCCAGCAATGGGTAATAAGCCGTGATGATATATTTATTTATTTATTTTATAAATATTAAAGAATATTTTATTCTCTATACGATTTGAATGCATTTTATACTTCATATTAAATGGATATAGAGTTAAAAAATTATAAAGATATTAAATATCATATATTAGACAGCTATGCTATAACTCTGGAAACAGCTGCTATATTAAGAAAATTCTGATTTACAGGTGTCAGTGTCAAGTGCAGTTGACAGTATGTTTGTGTTATAATTTTACTGGAAATATAGGATCTTTTGTTAGAAACTTTCTGTATAGAATTTGTATAAAATACATACAACTGACTTAAAGTAATGTACAAGAAATAGAATCTTTTGCAAAGAACTTTCTGTATGACATTTATACAAAATACATAGATCTGACGGAAGATAATGTGCTGGCCACATCAGATTTTTTTTAACTGACAACGACAACGGATTATTGAGAAATTATCACAAGGAATGTCACAAGACCTCCTGATTGTATCGATAAATTTTTATTTTGTACAATTTTTTTTGCTTAGCAACAAACACGAAAGCAAACTGCAAACGACTCCGAAATTGCTTAAAAGCAAAAAGAATGAGTGCTTAAAAATAAACGTTTATCTGAGAAAATCAGAGAGATCGTGGGGTATTTGATGAGATAAATTCAACGATAATTAACTATCACACTCACAGTTATAAACAATAACTGTTTATTTACTTGGTAGCGAAAATTTATCAGGCTAACGAAGTTTTATCAGTATAATACTATTCCCATTGGTTGAATTTTCAAATGTTTTGCATCATGATTGGTTAAAAACTATTTTGTTTTCACAGCAGTGCAGCATTTTGTTTGTTTATGTAATATACCGACAGAGCAGTTATATGTCAGATTGACTTGTGAAGATGGTAAATGTGTAACTACAGTACCATTAACTCCTGACTAAATGTTTCCATTAAGAATGTAGACAAGTGACATTTCTCAACATTGTATAGTTAGAAATTTGGAGAACGAGCATTTTTCTACTTTGTCGCGCATGAGCGGCAAAGTGACATTTTGCGTTGACAAAAGACAGCGCAAATGGCTATTTTGTATACAGACTGTAGAAAAAAAAATTAAATTTATCATCACAGCTTATTACCCATTGCTTGGTGTGTCAATCTGCTTGTACACAGTTATCGGTAATTATGAAATATTTGCACCGTGTGGGCGCTTACTAGGCGTCACCTCACGGGCACTCATGTTTTAATACAATGTATGAAAAGTTAGGTTTGCAGCACAGTCTGCGTCACAACAAACATTCATTATATTCTCTCAATAAATATAAGCTGTTTATATGATTAATATTCGAAGATATTGCTCGTGAAACCGAAGCAGCACATGTCACTCGAGAATATCATCGATGATAATCATATCACTTCTATTACGAATGACAATAATATTTCATATAAGATAGTTCTCAGCAATTAATTTAATTTGAATTGTCATTTACTTTCTGGCGATCAATTTAGTTCGCTATCAATTTCTTGACAATTTACCGGCGATTTATTTTTATCGACAAAAACTGACTACTTGTTTGGCTTCAATGGGAAGCTGGCAAGCATATGTATGTCTGAAACTACGATAACTCGTTATACATGTATGTTGAGGTAGTAATATACCTTTCGGTATTACTTAAGACTGTTTCTACTGTTAGTAATAATTTTTATAACAGTAATATAACAAAATAATTTGACTGTTTATTACAATTTAGAATATTATTACAAATAATTATTTTGTAATGTATATGCTCATTTACTTTATATACTACCAATTACCAATAGTTTATTTTATCATTTTTATAGTTTTCATAAGAAAAAAAAAACATCAGTATATAAATTAACATAAAATATAAATGTTTTAGGATGCATATTGTATAGACATAGACAATTTCCTGATTTATATACGTATCTAAATCCCCCCTTCTAAAAATAGATTCCTATCGCTATAATACGATCCAGTTCTGGATACATTTATCTTCTTATAAATATAGCAGCTAAGCCACTTTACTGCTGTAGACACTAGACAATAAAAATACTCATCTTCTCCTATTCTATTTGTTTATGTTACGTTGCACTGCACTGACATTCTCTATTTACAACGCTGGTGTCCATGATGTTGGTAGAAATGCAGATCTTACATTCTGTCATAGATATTTAAAGATTGTTTATTTTGGCTACCTGCGCTAAACATCAATGGAGACTTGAATTGTGAATTAATTGAAATTTGGAAAGGTTAAAGGCAGTATATTTTAGAAGAAAATAGTTTAATACAGTTTTAAATAACATAAAACATATAAACTATTATTCACGAAAGATGATTATTCCAGCTCATTTGTTCGAAGAAAGAATACACATCACTTTAAGGTAGTAGCTTAGCAACATTTTGTATTAGAAAGAGAAAGATTATTTGACCTATGTCTATTTAATTTATGTGGTGTGACAGATATACGTAAATAGTGGCATTACTTTCTAACACGATATAAATGTCGTAGAAGTACAGATACTTAATTATCTACTACACTGCCCTCTGTGCTAATATTTACCCAGTGGCGTTGACGTTTAAATCAAATTATTATTCCTTGGTTTAAGCTAAGTCTGTTTTTGCATTTTGCAAAAACAGAAGTGAAGAACATGAATCTGTCAGAAAGTTATTATTTAGAAAGAAACATAATTTTCGAATGAATTACTCTTATTTTTTCAGTTAAAATGTTTCCATAAATATTTCATGTTGCACGCCTATGTATACGAAATGCAATGAAGTTATCTGCAAGTAATATTATTTCAGTCGGCTCACAAATGACCTTGAATAGTCATCTCATCTTTCGTGAATAATAGTTTACTTACATTAGATTATTTTTTGTTTCTACTGGTTACAGTTTTTAGCAACGTTGCTGAGACATAACAACTTTCTTACAAACTATCATATTTTATTTCATAAATAATCAACTGTCAAGTGTTATAGTCAGAATTAAAATTAGAATATATTGAAGTAAAAAATAATGTTCTTGGTAAGGAATATGAACTATGTTTATTTCAAACAAATCTTTATGTAGTTCATTACACGCTTTTGTAGAAAAATAGTATTTCCGTTGATGCCATAAACCCCACATTCGTAAATTTCTACGCTCGAAATAGTATATTTTCAATTTGTTCTAAACTGAATCCATGTGAATCACTCAAAAAGGTTGATTCTGAATGGAAGGGGGAAGGTTGTCTAGTGATCACAAAATGAGAAAGTGGGGATAACGAATAGGAAACGTGAAAACATTATTCTTCTTAATCATGATCACTTTTATCATTTAGATTGCGAATCACAGCCCGAAGGAACTCCCTAGTACTTAGTTACCAGCCTACTTCTGTACATGTAAACAATAGAATAATATCCTGAAACCGGTAAATAAATAAAAATAAAAAGCAAAGCTTACTACAAAAATGACAAATGTTTTTTTTTAATACTTACCTACGTCAAAATAATTTTCAAATCTTATTTTTCTTTTAAATTTTGTGCATCGATCGTGCAAAAAATAGTATAAGCATCGCGAACGTTAAGGAATTACTGGTCTCAGGCAAAATTAGGACCTTCGCTTCGCTCAGTCCCCAAACATTGTCTTCGATCGGTAAACTGTCCTTTCCGTTCTTAATATAATGTGTTCAAAAAAGTTCCTAACTCGGAGTAAGCTATGAACAGTGAAACGTATGTCTGATCATTATTTAATTCAAAAGTCTAGTTGTCAAAATTGATTTTAAAATGTAATTTTAAGGAGAAAAGACACTATATCGACATTTGTTTTCATTTCTAAAATAAGATTCAAGAAGAAAAGCTTTGATTTCTATAGATAACATTTTTGACAATATCTCGTGTCAAATTGACATTTAATTAAATATTTTTAAATTGAAATACGTTTCTTCTCCGAGTTAGGAATTTTTCTGAACACACTGTACTTAATACAGAGAATTTATTTTAAAATGCAACATATGATTTATCACTTCCATGGTTACACACTACTGTCAAAAAATGACAGCAATGTAATATTTGTCCATTTTAAAATGCAACATTAGAAAAAGTACTGCAGCACAGGAGATACCTCCAGAACACATCACAAATGGTGTCAATTCTTTCTACTACCGACTAGAATATTGCCCCAGTGTAAATGGAGGTATTTTTGAACAATTATTACATTAAAATTATGAATTTTGGAAGCTAAAGTTTGTTAAGATGTGCTACATTAAAGATTTTATTTTTTGTTAATCATATATAGGCTAATTTATTGGAAATTAATATTGATAACACATAACTACAAATTTTATATGTTGCGTTTTAAAATGGACAAAAATTACATTGCTGTCATTTTTTGACAGAGATAGTAGCTGTGTTCTTTTTGAACAAAATCTCAGCTCATCTCAGATAAACTCAGGAAATCGTTGTTCTTTCTGACACAACTGATTTCAGTTGTTCTGAGTAAACTCATTTCCCCCCTTTCCGATGCTACACTACCAGTTTACAAAACTCAAAATGATTTGAAACAATCAGTTTGCATTTTAAGGTTATATAATGCAACAAAATTTATATTCCCAAATACAGATATACATACAAGTAATATATTTTCAACATTATCCATTTTTCGTTTATGAACAGTATCATAGATCAGAAAAATGTCAATAAATTTGACAGCTGTTACAGCCAATGCTATCGGTAAAGTAGAACATGATAAAATGGAATAAAACTTGTTCTTTTTGCAAAATCACAACTCACTTTAGCTCAACTCAGTTATGTACTGAGCTGAGATACAATTCGGTCAAAAAGAATACAGCTATTGTGTAACTATGGAAGTGATCGACCATATGTTGCATGTTAAAATAAATTCCCTGTATACTATTGTACACAGAAAATTTAAAAACTTGTATTCAAAAATTTATACTGTCGTATTTTCACCCCCAAACGCAATTACGTATAAATTTAGCGATTTCATTTGAAGATGTAGAGTTGCCAGTTGTAGTCTACAATTCGCCCGGCTTCATTTACCGGTTTAAATATGTCGTACACTCTTCCAAACCTCCAAACGCAATGCGAAGCGTAAGTGGCATGAAAATCCAAAAATAATTCCCGCGTAGCCGTCGCTTCTTCACTAGTACACTCTAAGCAGTGGCCTGGCGGGGTTCGTTTTCGTTTCATCTCATCCATCCGAACATTTATAACCTCACAAATCCTTCGATTGATCCTCTAACGCCATTCACCCACAGCGAGAGATAAGTGAGTAGAGGTTATGTAAGGATTTTCTAAGTTTAAGGTTATTTTGAAAGCCGGTATGCGCTGCCAGATTAAATATAGTTTGTATGAAGGAGGAATGTGTGTATGTGTGTTTGTTTGTCTGAAATTTATGGAGTTTTCATTTGCTTTCTGTGAATTTGGATTGGATATTTAGGTTATGGTATTCGCGGTATTTTATTTATATTTTTTTAACCTACTTCACTTCGGCCATTTTTTAAAATTTCTTTTGACACATCGCTTGTTATTTTTATAAGAGTGTTTTATTAATGCAAAATACTTATTGAATACAATAAAGGTAATTTGATATTCAAGATATAATACAATTCTTAAAAGCAATCACCATCATGAATTCATGACGCATTTGGATTTATTTTAGTTTTGTTTATTCAATATAAAATGTAATACTTTTTCCCTGTTAACATTTTATTTTTCTTTAAAAACTGTGCATTATAAAAACTGAAAAGCTTAACATAAAATCATGATACGACACCAACATCAACCAAATTCGAATCCCTTAAATAAATTACAAAATATTCTGTAAGAAATCAGAAACTCAACGAAATTTATAAATTAGACATAATGAAATATACAAGGTGAACACTAAAAACCTTGACATAGGCATTTAACATGGGAAAATAGCTTTTTTCAAATATCATCTGTCCCGTATTCTTAAGGCCGTATCACACTAGAAATAAACTATTATTCACGAAAGATGAATATTCAAGGTCATTTGAGAGCCGTCTGATATAATATTACTTGCAGATAACTTCATGGCATTTCGTATGCATAGGCGTACAACATGAAATATTTATGGACACATTTTAATTGAAAAATAAGAGTAATTTATTTGAAAATTATGTTTCTTTCTAAATAATGCCTTTCTGAATGATTTATGTTCTTCACTTATATTTTTGCAAAATTCAAAAACATAGACTACACTATAAACCAAAAAATAATAAATTCATTTAAGCGTCAACGCCACTGGGTAAATATTAGCACAGAGGGCAGTGTAGTAGATAATTAGGTATCTGTAATTCTACGACATATGTCATTATTATTTATAGTGTGTTAGAAAGTAATGCCACTATAAACGTATATCTGTCACATCACATAAATTAAATAAACATAGGTCAAATAATCCTTCCTTTTCTGATATAAAATGTTGCTAAGCTACTGCTGTAAAGTGATGTGTATTCTTTCTTCGAACAAATGACCTTGAATAGTCATCTTTCGTGAATAGCATAGTAGTATCTCTGACTTGTCATCCATTATCCATTACTTCGATTCATATCGCTGACTTACTCCAGTGTGATAGTTACAAGGAAGTCATGGATCCGGTTGTCAGATGAAATGAAATCGGTTTCATTTCCCCTGACTATTTATCGCTGACTTCTCTACTGCTCACGCGCAACTGTCAAGTACAGGAATGTAACTTTTCGGAGTAAAATATAACTGCAGAAACGTCAGAAGTTGTTATTTTTTGTTTGATGCACATAAAATTAATATGCCTGCCAACATTTGCAATATTTTTCCATCGTTTTCATTCATTTACTTGAAATAATTTGATTTATCAAAAAAATTTGAAATATGTTGTCATTAATGACACCCAATCATACATAACCAAATTCAAGTATGAAAATCCACTAAAAGTCGGAGAAAACGGTTGTTCGAAATTGCAGTGTAATAGATCGAGTTGGTCATACAAAATAAGTCAGCGAAAAAGAGTCAGAGATATGATTGTAGTGTGATAAGACCTTTACTTGTATTCCATTTTCCATTACCCAGGACCTTGGTTCATATCGCTGACTTACTCCAGTGTGATAGCTAGGAAGTCATGGATCCTATTGTCTGATGAAATGGTATCGGTTACATTTCCTCTGGCTATTTATCGGTGACTTCTCTACTGTGCATGCGCAACTGTCTGAAGTACAGGAATGTAACTTTATGGAGTAAAATATAAATGCAGAAACGTCAGAGTCAGAAGTTGCTAATTTTTGTTTGATGCACATAAATTAGTATGCTTGCCCACACTTGCATTATTTTTCCATATCCATATCATAATCAACTTCAACTATGAAAATCCACTAAAAGTCAGAGAAAACGGTTTTTCGAAATTGCAGTGTGATTGATCGAGATGATCATACAAAATAAGTCAGAGAAAAAGAGTCAGAGATATAATTGTAGTGTGATAAGGCCTTTGGAAATTATTTCATTTGGCATCAAAGAGTATCTAAATGCTCCTAATTTAATAACTTATTATTGAAATACTTAAAAAAGTATAATGCAGTTATTGCTTATAATTTATTTGTTTTGTAACATGGATTAATAATTATATTACAAAATTAAAACATAAATGGTTTAATAAATCAAATATTTTATTGAATACTTCAAATAAAAGATGCGAATAATTAATTTCAGTACAAATTTTTTTTAAGTACTTTTCTCTAAACTTAACATAATTTCCAGTTTTAAAAATATATTACCTATATCTTACATATGTAAAATAATATTATTTGGCTGAAAAACAAGATATACATGATTATTAACATTTTCGGATCATCAAATAAAATTTATTCTAAAATAAATTACAATTTATGCTTCGTAACTGTTGAAATATATATTGACTACATCCTTACAACTTGCCAAAAAAAAAAAAATTATTGCATATCGCAGTTGCAATTAATTCTTCTTGCAATCTTTAGTGTATGAAATATGCTGTAATAACCTCTTTCATGAACTACGATTTATTTGAAGCAAAAAGAACGTCTTTGATAAACAGCTGTGTGTTTTGGCTTCAGTTCTACTTCAAGGCTTGAGTTATATTGTGTTTTTTGTAGATTATTTTGAACTGTCGATACTGTAAACCATTGTACTGTTTAAATTTAGACGTGGCACGCTAATTTAACTTCAAAGAAAAGAAAACAATTATACATTTCATTGTAGTAGGAAAAGTAGCTGCATTAAATTAAATAATAATAATTTAAAAACATATACCGGGTGTAACACAAAAACCGGGCCGCAGTCTTACTAAGTATACTTTGTGATAATTGCAATAGCAATGAAAACATAAATTTGTGTTGACATGCAGTATATTTAGTTGAATGTGCTGAGGCCGCGTATTGCTAAATTATTTCTTGATGTTGTATTCCAGTAGGCGTGTCTTCTGCTAATGTCAAGTATATATAGTCAAACTGCAACCGGGCCATAGGCGAACAGTTTTTTTTACCTCCCGCTACCCTTGGTAAGGGAGGTATAGAAATCGTGCTAAAAATCGCATATCGAGATTTTGGTAAATGACCACGTTTTAAGGTCCCTAGAATCCAATTTTAACATTTTCACGATGATGTCTGTATGTATGGATCCTCCACTCTAACTCAAATTTTGAAACCTTGTATTTCGAACTTTTTCTATAATAGAAAGAGCCCATTAGATTTTGGTGTAAATCGGATAACCGGAAGTGGCACTTTACTAGAAGCTCAAAATAGTTTTTCTTCGGAAAATGTCTTTAAATGTTATTTTTTCAAGACTAATGTTATTATAAAAATTAAATGGGCCAAGAAGATCTAAGATCATAAAAATTAAAGATTATTAAATTTTCTATAGATTTGCATTAATACTTTTTCTATATATTTTATGGATAAATTTATAAAAATATCTATAATTTAAATCCCAGAGCCTGCGGTTTAAACAAACAAAACGCAGTTATTCGAATGTATGTAACTGACAGATAAATGTCACTATCAAAGAACTAATTATTTGAAAATAATATTAGTAACGTTTTAAAAAGTAAATAGAACAATAGAAAAGGAATTCAATGTAGTTGCCAGCATAAGTAAATGTGTAGGTATATGTATTTATATTAATTAAAATGAACGATTCACAAAAATGTTTAAGCTAATCCTCATTTTTGGATTAGTGAATTCTATTCTATCGCGGTATTTAAAATTTAATCTTCATTTTATTAAAGGTCCGGTGGGTGAATGGTTAGAGCAACGCCTCATGTCATGAGTGCCCTCGAGGCTCTGGGTTCGAATCCCAGTAAGGGGCTGTCCTTAAATTACGTAACGCAAAGTTAGGAAATTTTTGATACCCCCTCCCCCCTTTGTAACGCACCCGTAACGCAAACATGAACCCCCCCCCATATATTACGTAACGCAATACTTGACCCCCCCCATTTTTTTACTAGATATAAAAGTATATGGCCTCCTTAATATTCAGTTAAAATTTGAAACAGAAACTATTTAAATTAATGTATATAAAGATGAAAAATAACAGAACAGAACAGAAACTATTTAAATTAATGTACATAAAGATGAAAAATAATGTACTACTCTTGCCCTACGGCTTGTCACCCCAATTTCTTTCTGGATATAAAAGTATATGGCCTCCTTTATATTCAGTTAAAATTTGAAACAGAAACTAATTAAATTAATGTACATAAAGATGAAAAAATAACAGCACAGAAATTAAAAGCATATGCATTTCCATATGCTTTTAACAAACTATTGAAAAGTTTTTCCTTATCAACACTACTTGAATTCATGTTTTAATATGAATTGCATAGCACGAATGAAAGACCACTGGCCCGAATTTGAACTGTGCCCGACATATTATGTTGACTGTTATTGAAAACAAACGACTGCCTGCGTATACGAATTAGCACCGCGAAATTTGAATGTTTCAAAACTATTAAAGCAAGTTTAGCAATATTTTTTTTATATTTTATCGTTACGTAACGCACACATTAACCCTCCCCCACCCCCTCGTAACACTGAGTAACGCTACTCTTGACCCCCCCCCCCTTGAAGCGTTACGTAATTTAAGGACAGCACCTAAGGCGTGGATATGTGTGAATGTAAACCCATTCTGTAATTGGGATTTAATCCTGTTGAGGGGTTTAAAAAAAAATAGTTACTTGGATTAGATTAGACTATATTTTAAGAAATAAACTGTCAAAATTAGAGTAAAATTCGCTAATCCAAAAATAAGGATTAACTTAATCTTTTTTGTGACTCGGGCAGTAAATGGCGGGAGGTATTGTGTTGGCCACACCAGATTTTTCATGTATAAAAATAAATTGCCAGATCACAGAACATTAGCAATATTTATTAATGACGTACTAAGATCAGAACAAAGAAAAGATGGTCTGTTTGATTGTGCTACGAAACATGATAATATACGGAAATTTCTTGCACCCTTGCAGTAGCCCCCCCCCCCCCCCGCTGGGTGCGCTACTCCTACTTTGAACATATTTAAAATAAAACTCTAAATAATATCAACCATGTTTTATTCTCAATAAGAGTATAGTGTGTCGTATTTAATTATTGAATTCGATCCGTGTTTAAAATTGGAAGAAAAGTCCTTGAATTTTCCGAAAGTGTAAACGTAAACATTAACGACCTCTTTCCAATTAATTGCACCTTCTTTTATTGGCATCAGTCATTCCCACCTGTGGATTTTGCCCGCCAAACAATAGTGAAAAGTGCAATCTTGACGTAACGTAACGCCCCTAGGTCCGCATCGCTTCTTTTTTGTTTTTCGCCGGCGAGAAGTTGGCACTCAGCCCATTTGAGACTCGGCGCTCATTTCAGATATTTTTACTCACCGCCTACTGCATTTGTTACTGTTACTGGAATATCATAGGAGGATAGTTGAACGCTAAAAGATTTTTTTAAATGCGAGAGACTTCCTGGTTGCTGTTTGTGTGGTTGTTTTTATTTTGGAAGCGCAATGACATATTTTATTAGAAAATAAATACTTAAGGTCGGTTACACAAACGTAACTTAAATTTGAAGCGTTCCTTGTATAGACAATATTGTATTGAAATGAAATATCAAATAAATTATTGTGCATTGCTCTCAAAATTCGATTTGCATTATTTTTTACTTCCTTGTATGAAGTAAAGGAAGTATTGTAATCGCGAAAAATTTCTGTTTTCAGATTTCAACGGAAATAACCATTTTGACCATCCCTGAATCCATTTTGACTAATTTCGTCGTGACGTCTGTACGTATCTCACATTAATCAAAAACGTTAAGACGTAGAAAGTTGAAATTTTATATTTAGGACTACTATAACATCTAGTTGCACACCTCCCTTTTTGGTCATTACATAATTTCCAGAAATGGTACTTTATTTGAAGCCTATAATAGATTTGAATGAAAAACTATTTTAAAATATAACCCAAAACTTTTCTAATTTGGTATATAAGACTTTTATGTCAATTGGAATAACATGGTAGATTTTGTTTAAAACATGCTAACCGGAAGTGATATATTACCTGAAGTTGTTAACAGTTTTTCTTGAATAAAATGGTTTCATTTTTTAGAAATAAATGCTTCAAATAGGAGTTTTAGAGAATTAAATTCTGCGTCTAGCACATCAAGTATTATTAAATTAGCCCTTTGTATAAGCGAGATATGTAAATTAAAAACATATACTTTTTGGTTTTTGTAATGAAGCTTACTACGGATTAGGACAAAAAATAACAAAAAAAATAGATGTTAATGTCAAATTACGTCAAATACGTGCGATTCTATAATTGGGTCTATACTTCATATTGGTCTTGCGTACAAGGAAGTCGTGTTGTGTCCACATCAGATTTTTTTTTGTTTAAGGGTCGCTTAAAATTATCATTTAATTAAGTTGCAAATATTTTTTTTGTAAAGTATCATTATTAGTGAAAATATAGATTTAACCCGAGAGCAATTTCGAATTTTGATTTACAATTTGACAGTTTTTAAATCAAATTAAATATAGTTTGAGTTTTTAAGCCCCCCAATAATTATTTTGGACAGCTTTGGGGCAGGAAGATTAGTTGTGAGCTTCTAAGAAGTGGAAGGAAAAAAATTGTTGAAGGGAAACACTTCACATACCTATTTAAAATATAATTCTAAAAAAATTCTTGGTGAGTTCTGCTTTGTTAGTTGGGAGATTTTATTGTAATTCTTTTTGAATAACAATGAGATTGTTTGTGGATGTAGCATATATAATTAAACTATATGATTCAAATTAATTCTTGGCCAAGAACAAAGACATTTTAAGACCATGATTAAATTCAGCTGTCGTCTGTATGTATGTACATGCTTCCTGCAATAAAATTTTAGGTCAATACGTACTAAAATAATGACACAAATTCCATTAGACTCGATACAAAATAAATTTATTTTTATAACATTGAAAAACAACATTCATTTGAACATAGTATCTTCCTGGATCATACGAAGTTTGAAAAAAAGTAACGATAAATTATTGTTTAAAAAGTAATAATTTATACATAGGTATTAACATTGCCCCCTTCAAAGTTACAGAAGGCAACATATTACAGCACGAGCGCGCAGCGGCAAGTGGGCGAACGAATAGCCTTCTGTAACGTGTGTTTTATACTATTTTCTCTGTTGAGGTTTTCCTTTAGGTACATTATATACATTAAGGTAAATTTTTGGTAGAGTAATTAGGTTGGTGACAATGATTTGTGTTTTTTATTAAGTCCATTGCCTATATGTAGTATTCATTGCAGTCATTCCAATCACAAATAACAAAATATCACCAAAAATCGTTAACTTTTCTTAACTCTTTCTAACATCAATAAACGTGCTAGATTATAACTTTTTCTACAGTCTATATACAAAGTAGCCATTTGCGCTCTCTTTTGTCAACGCAAAATGTCACTTTACCGCTCATGCGCTTATTCGGCGTTTTCTAATTTGATTAAATAGTGATCAACCCAAGTGTGTTCGGAATTATGGTAAGGGAGATGGCAAGGTTGTCTTAAACACACTGTTCTTTATGAGCATTTATTTCGACCGGTTTCGATTTTAATTTATTTCCATTTCTAAAATAAGATACAAGAAGAAAAGCTATGATTTCTTTAGATAAAATTTTTGACAATATCTCATTTTAAGTTGATATTTAATTAACTATTTTTAAATTGACATATGTTTCTTTGTTCGTAGCCTACTCCGAGTTAGGATCTTTTTTTTTTGAACACACTGTATATATCTACGTCACAACTATTGCTATCTTTCACGCGCAGCCCACTATAGATACTGGTGCGAGAAAGACAGCTATAGGTTTCGTTAAAAATCAAATGCAGTTAAACTAAAAACAATTATGACTTTTTAATATACGAATTGCTTAAAAATTAAACAAACTTTCATTTAAAATAATAAAATAATTAGAGTGGAGAAACCTATTGCAACTGCGTATTCGGTCAAGAACAAATTATTTTTCCCACTCCCAATATCGTAGGCTATTAGGACAATGATTGTAGGGATGGGTTTATTTTACTGTCAAGATATCGGTTTCTATTAGCGACGGGAAGTAAGGATTGCCCTTACTTCCCTACAGCTGAATTTACCTCCCTCATTGTGAAATACCAACAGTTAGATATTTTAAACTTGTCAAATATTTATTCATTATTATAATTTATAATTTTGAATTTAATTTCTATCAATTTCATAAATATTTCCTTTCAAAAGTTACCGTTGACGTGACAAATGACAGCGTTTTTCTTCTTAAATTTTCCATGGAATACTTAGATTATTTTTTTAATGTATCAATATTCAACTGTATTTCTTGACTGCCTTGACATATCTGACAGTGAAAATTAACAGTTAAAAATAAATCTTATATGCAACACATTTGACCACTCTCGAACTTATTTGCTAGCCCTCGCTATCGCTCGGGCGCAAAATCGTTCTCGTTTAGTAAATTTACCTACATCTCTTGCAGCATATATAACTATTATTTTTACATCTGATTTGTGATGACAGTAATGCAGCCAGAAATAAAATAAATAAATATTATTTTATTATGCGTTTATAAGAATGTTTTATCCTTGACGTGAAGAATAGATTCTTGAAGAAGTTGCCAACTATTTATTGATAACCCATGTTTTTAAAAATGAAAATAATTGCTTTCTATTAAGTTCTCCCTGAAATTCTTAATGTCAATACCGTAGAGATGACAGTTGGCAATCGCTCCAATATTACTACTATAAATAGAACTGTTATACATCATACATACAAATAAGGTTACACAAAAATTATTATTCTTCTACTATTTATTTTATATTCAACAAATCATTTTATTCGTTTTACTGACCATTATGTTTTTCTTCTTTTGTAGTTCTCCAAATGCCTCACCCTCCATAACTCCTTCTTGTTCGCCATCACCAACGCTATCTCTACCTGGAGGTCACCTAGAGGACGTGGACGAAGAGGGAATCAACGCTGGTAACGCCACTGCGGTGGAAGCCATCTCCGAGCGGCTGGCCGAAGTCACCGCCTTAGCCGAGAGGTTGGACATGGCGCTCAGAGGCGCGCAAGAGGATTGCGCCCTCGGCGAGGAAGACGCCCGAAAGAGTGAGGTAGGAAGAGATGAATTTTTCATTAAAAATTTGTGTTGGCACGTTGGTTCACTTAAGCCCGGTTGCACCGCTGATGCTTAAATTTGTATGTGTTCCTTGAACTGAACAGACAATATCGTACGAAACGAAACGTCAAATGAGTAGTGTCAACGGTGCTGCAACTGGGTATTTTCATCTCTAAATTGTCATTTATTAAAAGAATAATATAGTATCGATTTTGATATTACACCTTTGACCGAACGGTGACACTCGTTGAAAATGATTGGATGACCACCACTTTATTTGGGAGGAACACACACACTTACACTTTAATGACAGATGCACACTTATATGAATTCTTTGATATTTTATACCTACTACTACTAATTTATTTACACATATTTACTTATTATTAATAAACCTAAAACATAACGAAACAAATAACGGAAATGTTACATTGTAACTCAGTGGGCTGGCGTTTAGCACGCGTCATAACTAAAACTCCGACTTACTCAAAACGTTATCTTCTTCGCGAGAGGATATCTGAGGGGTTGCAGGGTGCAGGGTGTGATGTAGGGCATCATATGGACATCAATAACCAAATTTCAACCCTGCACGTAGGATTACAATAACTTCTAAACTTATACTACTTGCGTGCCATTTTTTACCTTCCGTCACTTTTAGGTAAGGAAGGTATTGTCTTTGGTCAAAAAATTCGGTGGTGAGTTTTTAATGAATAAGCACGCTTTAAGGTCCCTAGAATACTATTTTACTATTTTTACGACGATGTCTGTATGTATATGTATGTATGTATGTATGTATGTATGTATGTATGTATGTATGTATGTATGTATGTATGTATGTATGTATGTATGTATGTGTGTGTGTGTGTGTGTGTGTGTGTGTGTGTGTGTGTGTGTGTGTGTGTGTGTGTGTGTGTGTGTGTGTGTGTGTATGTGTGTGTGTGTGTGTGTTTGTATGTGTGTGAGTGTGTAACAAAATTTTCGTCTACGATAACTCTAATACTACAATTCCAAAAATTATAATTCTTTCGTATTCCTCTTCGTTGCATCCATATGAAGAGCTGATTAGATTTTGTTTATAATTGGTCAACCGGAAGTACCCTCATTTGAAGATTTTAACAGTTTTTCTTGAAAAACGATGTTAAATATAATTTTTTCACATTTAATGTTATCATAAATATTAAAGAACATTGTATTCTCTATACGATTTGACTGTATTTTATACTTCATATTGAATGGCTATATCCATTTATAAATATATAAAGAAATTAAATTTCATAAATTAGCTAGCTATGCTAGAAACAGCTACTATATTAAGAAAATTATGATTGAAAGATGTCAGTGTCAAGTGCAATTGACATATTCGTAGTATATTTGTGTTATAATTTTGCTCGAAATATAGGATCTTTTTTTATGGAATTTGTATAAAATAGATACAACTGTCGAAAGGTAATATACATACAAGAAATTTAGAATCTTTTTCAAGGAACTTTTTGTATGGATTTTATAGAAAATACATACGCATTTACGAAAATTCTACCGGTAGATACCGCATCTACCGACGGTGTTCGAAAACACGAGTGGCAAAAATGTACCGTGTTCGAAAATTGTCTAATATTTACTAGATCCATCTACCGGATTCATGAAGAATCTAATCTCAAAAAAAGGTAGTGATGCAAAGTGAAGCGCGCGAGTTAAAAGTGGAAATGTGTTCAAAGTAGCACTCTGTTCAGTTTGTTAACTACGTCAAATTTCTAACCTGTTTTAAATTTTCAAATTTTTTCATAGGTTATGGATCTACCCTGTTTACCACTTGCGTTCGTAACTGATAAAAAGCTGTTTACCGGTAACAGTTCACCGGTAGAATTTTCGTAAATACCTCATATAACTGACGGAAGGTAATGTGCTGGCCACATTAGATTTTTTTAATAAAGTTTAAATTTTATTGTGTTTTACCAATAACTTGATAACGAAGGATATTAAGAAAATTTTCCACTCTAATTTTCGATTTGTTTTAACCCCCTAAAACAAATTTCAAAAACACAAGCGTCTCTTTTGAGACACTATTATACATACGATAATCTATTTTTACAGTAACTTGTAGTTTCCTTGTAGAAACTAAGCAGAAAACTTAACCTATTAAAATGTTAATTTTGTTTCCCATATGAACTAAATATCAGTCAATATTTTATTATTTAATATTAAAATAATTATATAATCGATTTAGTATAAATTTCCATTTTGACTTTATTAATCAGGAAAATATTATAAATAATTCCTTCCTTTCTCCATAGAAAATAAAACTAAATAAATAAAACCAGATCAATTAAAGACATTTTATTACAAAAATAGAAAAATATACAGGAAGCAGATTACAAATTACATAATTACATCTGAACCTGTAGCTCTATGTACATAGTTAACAAGAAAAAAATAACATGGCGTTAAGGAAGTAATTCCTTATAACAATTAACCATTGAACAATATAGGAAAGTGTCATAGCCGTTGCCATCTTGAATTAAAAAACCATTTAAACAATTGAGAATGGAGAAGATTGTCAGAAAATTTAAAAACAAATTTACTAATTGTTAATTTAAATCTTACATCGAAATATTACAAACTAACAATATATTTTGTGTTGGAGTAATTGAAAAAATAATTTAAAATGTATGCCATAAATATTTAGATAGAAATACTTTAAAATAAAAACAAAACTAAATGATTCAGAGCCTACTTAAACTGTAAACCCTGTGTAAAACTATACGCGATTGCAAATCAGAATGAGACATCTGGTATCCAATTTTAAACTACTGACAGACGTCATATGCACAAACATTTTTGATTAGCATATGACAGAAATAATAAAAATATATCATCACAGCTTATTACCCATTTCTGGGTGTGCCAATCTGCTTGTACATATTTGCAGATTTCGGTAATGAAGATAAATTTGTACTATTGAGAGCGTTTGCCAGTCGTTGTTTCACGGGCTCTCTAAGCTGTTGTGGAAAGAGCACCACCAAGTTTTAAGTTTGACAAAGGTCGGAATCGAACTCTGGTCGTTTTAATTACAGGCGGTGACCTAACGCCTATATCCACGCGATTTTTTGAATAAGAAATAGTTATTTATAGTACTAGTGTGAAAAAATATATTTTCTTCTTCTCCCATGCGTAAAGTAATAGCTTCACACAATCGCAATAAGTGAAGTTTGACTTTTTAATAGCAATGCGTAAAATGCAATGCATTTATGTTGGCACGGTTCAGATTTTGACTGTGACTATTTCTTGACTCGGTCGTAGAAAAAAGTATAGTGTTTAACACATGCGTGAAGTTTATACATTCGTGTGGTTGCATCACTCGCCTACGGCTCGGGTTGCAATCTCCACTCTCGCGTAAATAAGTAAAAAAAGAAACTTCATGCATTTGTTACACAATATACCCTTTTTTCATTTTCATCATTAAATAGTGATGTTCTTACTCGTAGACTTCCTGACTGGAAATTTGATGGATAAAGGAAACGTATGGAATTCAGTCAATGGTTAAAAATTATTTCAGCCCCCATTAATAAAGGCATATGTGGTGCCGAAACTAACAGAGGCCGAAAATAAATAATTTTTAACCAATAAATACATACTTCGGCTTTCTTATTGTTAATTTACTATAGTTGTTGATAGAAATATTAAATAATAATTTATTAATGTTGGCCGCCATATTGACAGCGATTGGAGCGCCGCCAATATCAATTTCGTGATAACATACAATTCAATACAATAAAAAGACAAAACAATTTAAAATTTACTTTTTTCTGTCAATCTTCTCCAATAAAATATCAAAATTCATGCATTCCTTACTAAATATGTTGGATCTGATGATGCGAATGACCATGTCCTTCGTAATGTACTTGGGCCTGGAATCCTCCATGTTTATCAGCCTCGTATTTCACAATACGGTGTTTGCCATCAGGCTGAATAAGGGCATATTCTCCTTTGACTTTGTCACCATCACGATGTTCCCATTGTCTATGGAAATCATGGTGTTTTGGATCGTGGACTTCGTAGTGGAATTGGTAGTGCGGATGGGCCTATAAAAAGTTATTTGTTTAACTAGGCACTAAAACACCAGATTTACTGCAGATGTTGCCGTTTCTTTCGCTGATTAAATCATGTCTTATAAGCGATATGTGTATCTGCAATAATAAGCGAGAAAAAAGGGTGTATCCACTTTTTCAAACACACTGTTTATAAACCTACTGTGATTATTCGTACTAATATTTACCAAGTGGCTTATGAAATGTGTTTGTTTTACCTATTGCCATCATACAGAAAATGCTAATTCCAATTTTTAAAAAAACAGGTCTGTCTGTACACTAATTTTTAACTTTGAGAAAATCAAAATTGTCAGTCAAATTTCAATGATCAATAAAATTTGCTATAGATATCTAAAATTTGAAAGTGTCATCATAGGCGAAGTTAGACTTTAAAATTAGGGGGTGCTAAAGTCCCTTACCTTCAAATGAAAAAAAAAGTTGGTTTATAAAATAAAAAAAGTATTTATTTTATTAATTTAAAAACAAAAAATATTATTTAAAGTAACAAAATAGTTATGATATAAATGTTACAAGTGACATTTTATTTTGTGAAAAGGAAGTTTGGAACACGTCGCGAAGTTAATTTTTTCTTTTTATTCTGACGAATAAATTCTTACAAAATATTATTATATATATATATATATATATATATATATATATATATATATATATATATATATATATATATATATATATATATTTAAAGTTCATTTTCAATATTCAATACTTATCTACCTACTACTAAATTAGTAAAACTTTTTTGTGTCATAGTAGTGCTCAGCCAGTTTTTAATTCTCCACATAACAGAGAATAATCTTTCACAAGTTTCTGTGTATACCGGGTGTTTTCCAACTTCGGGTAAAAACTACAAGGGCCTATAGTACAGACCAAAATGAGTAAAAAAGTTTAATCAAAATAGATCTGATCTTCAACTGTTTCCGAGAAAGAGGCCATTTACTATTAGAATCGAAGAAAATTGACAAAGATAGTGATAGAACAAAATTTTGTCTGTCAGTAAATAGACTATAAAAAAAAACAATAAAATTTATTATGAAACATTTTTCTCAATTTCTAATAGTAACGAAGTTATTTGAAAATCAAATATTGGCGAAGGTTGCCACAACATTTAACTTAGTACAATTATTTGATTTAAAAAAACAAAAGCACATCTAAGTTGACCTCTGATAGGTAAACAAAAATTTTTAATAAATCGAAGTCGTAACTCATAGTTTTCGCGATAGCAGATGTAAACCCCATAAAAACTCATTTTTCACTGCCTTATATGTATGTCGGAAACTATTGAAGATCAGGCCCATGTTGATTAAGTCTTTTTTACTCATTTTGGATAGTATTATATGCACTTAAAGTTTTTACCTGAAGTTGGAAAACACCCTGTATAGGCAGAATGAGTGTAATTTTATAAAGTTTATAATAATTACCAAATGTACCTTGATGATGTATATTTTTAATATTATTTGATTCTTGACTGCTCATGTTCTTTAGAATAGTAATTTCAGCTTTCAAAATATCTTTATTTATTGCAAAAGTGGTATAATGATCTATATCTACGGCTATTGGCTTTCTATGGAAAATCGGAATTTAGGTGTGTAGTTATTGCATCAATTATATGGTAGTAAAGTAAATATTAATTCGGAAAGAATCATCATTAAGAATTATCAGCACGAGTATGTAAGTCAGTATCATGTGAACTAGTTCCAATTGTTGATGCGACTAAATAATCTTTAAGTAATTTTGACTCGCTTTTTTTAATTTTTGTAGTTGTAATAGGTTCAATTTCAATATTCTAATATATTTTTATTACATATTTAATGATAGTTAAACTCCCTTCTTTGCTTTGAAAGTTCTTCCTTAATATGTTGATAATATTTAATATAACAGTCGAAATGAATAGATGTGTCTAAAATGTAATTATTCTAATTTATAGAAATTTTGTTTGGGGGTGCTAATTCAAAATCTGGGAGTGCTAAGAACCCCCAAGTACCCCCCTAACTACGCCTATGAGTGTCATTTGAAAATTCTGAAATTAAAATGTACAATACGTATATGTACAGGGTGTTTGCCGTAAGTCGGCACCAAGAATATTTCGTATAAATTGACAGATACAAGAAAATGTTAATAAGCAAACTTAAAGTAGACAAAGTGGCTCATAAGATGACCATAGTAGGAATTTTGCATCACTTCCGGTTTTAGAGGAAATGGGTACAACTTTTAATCTAGCATAAGGAATCAGTACTTTTATATATTTTTTCTGAATGTACATAAAATTAGCTTCACGATGATATGAAAATATCATAGTTTTACTTCAACCATTTCAAAAAGGCGACTATTTATTTTCAAAATATGTATTAATAAAATTCCATACAAAATTAAACATACCAAGCTATGAAATAATTTTATTACCTTAAAACAAAAGAAAAGTATTTATCTACATAAAGTTGAAGTGCTCTAACAATTTTGTGATTTAATTTAAAGTATTAACTTCATAGCACGCTATGTTTAATTTTGTATGGAATTTTATTAATACATATTTTGAAAATAAATTGACGCCATTTTGAAATGGTTGAAGAAAAACTATGATATTTTGGTATCGTTCTGAAGCTAATTTTATTTACATTCTGGAAAAAAATATAAAAATATCGATTCCCTATGCTAGATTCAAACATGTACTCATTTCCGCTAAAACCGGAAGTGGTACATCTTATGAGCCCCATTGTCTAGTTTAAGTTTGCTTATTAACATTTTTTGTATCTCTCGAAATAAACGAAATATTCTTGGTGCCGGACTTACGCCAAACACCCTGTATTATGGAAGTAGTTATGCAATTATGGTCTTCTTGTTGTACTGGGTTTATATAGAAAAGAAAAAATTAGATTTTAATTGAAAGAGTACCTACCTATCAAGTTTCTACGCCCTAATTTTCCAACAAGAAATTATAATAGAAATCGAAAGAAATTTTTACAAAAAGGGTATTGACCAATGACCATCTGTAAGAATTTTAAATTTAAAAAAAATATAAACCAATTCTTTTTTCCATTACTTTACTTATGTATAATTATTTATAAAATCAACTTCCGTACATAAGATTCATACAATATTTTTATTTATCTCCGTAAATATTATGACTTATTACACGCATATTACAATTTTTACTCTTACACGTTATACTGTTAAAAAAATACAAACTCTTTTGTTTCTTCACAACGTGTAATTTCAAAATATTTCACACATCACACCTATTTATTATGCATATATTCCGCATATTATTTTCGCATTACCGCCTTTTATTCCGTGTACTTTCCGACCCATAATTCATAAAGTGGTAATATTACATGGCGTTACAAGTTACAAGAGAATAATTGTTGTCCATTGACGTACATACAACAAGTAAAAGAACTTTACATTTTCAATCAAATCTATCAAATGATTTGATAGACACGTTGAATTGCTGTACACGGATTTTCACTTGACTGGAAGATGTTGTATAAGCGGAAAAGTTACGTAAAAATTAAAGAAAAACTATGTTAAGTCAGTCCATTGTGTAGTTAGCGTTGCTTGCACACGACACCAATGTGTTGAAGCAAGATAACGAAAGACGCGGGTGCGCGCGCTGCTTGGGTCACATCAAAATTGTGATCACCTTGTGCTATATGCTGCAAATACAAGCCCATGCGTCAGAGAGAGTCAAACGTATTGTAACTTTGCTTGCGTTGGACGAAGATAACCACCATCCTATACGCTTATATACGGTCAATGACCCAGGTATCATTCTAGTAGCAGCATTGGCTACGGTAAGCATAAAAAAGATATTTATTAAAAATATGGCAAATTTTATTGATTTGCTGATAAAAAATTATGCAGAATATACGAAAAGAAAAATGGACATCAAAATCTATTTTAATACATACATACAACTTACATCCATACAATCACGCATTTCCCACTTAGTGGGTTAGCACAAACCCGAAACAATAATAATAATAATAATAACATCAAGCACAAAAATAATAACTCTCTCTTTCAACAACATTCTTACTAACCTGACATCGTACAACAAATATTCCTCACTCTTAACATATTAAAGTGACCGATTTTCGGTAGCGAAATACTGCAACCAGACCACAATAATAGTTACGAAACAATCATCCTTCGCCACACATTCCTGTCTAAGCAGACTTCTTTCGCCTCGGCCACATTTATAATCGCATTCATACACGCTCTTCTTCTTTTCCCACTCGGAAACTTTCTCTCTTTTAGCACCTTATCAATCACATCCATCCACTAACACACTGGACGGCCACGCAATCGAACACCCTCAATTTCACCAAGATATATACCCTTTACAAGCCGTTCATCATCTCAACTGGCTCATTCCTACTCTCTTAACATTCTTCCTAACCGTACATTACAATCTTCATATACCAAATTATTCCTCAGGCGATCCCGTTTTACATATCCACATACACCACGTAAATACCTCATTTCCACGGCAGTCACTCTCTTTTTATACTTTCCCGTCCATGTCAACATTCGCTTCCATACATCAAAGCAAGCACTAGCACTCCATTATACACACTTAAACAAGCTTCTCTAGATACGTTTACATTTTTACCTCCCGCTTCCCTTGGTAAGGGAGGTATAGGGATCGTGCTAAAAATCGCATATCGAGATTTTGGTAAATGACCACGTTTTAAGGTCCCTAGAATCCAATTTTAAAATTTTCACGATGATGTCTGTGTGTATGTGTGTATGGATCCTCTACTCTAACTCAAATACTATCATTCAGAAAATTTTGAAAACCTGTATTTCGATTTTTTTCTGTAATGGAAAGAGCCCATTAGATTTTGGTGAAAATCGAATAACCGGAAATGGTACTTTACTAGAAGCTCAAAATAGTTTTTCTTCAACAAATACCTTTAAATGTTATTTTTTCGAGATTAATGTAAATTATAAAAATTAAAGATTATTAAATTTTCTATAGATTTGCATTAATACTTTTTCTATATATTTTATGGATAAATTTATAAAATTATCTATAATTTAAATCCCAGATCCTACGCTTTAAACAAACAAAACGCAGTTATTCAAATGTATGTAACTGACAGATAAATGTCACTATCAAAGAACTAATCACTTCAAAATAATATTAGTTACGTTTTAAAAAGAAAAAAGTAAATAGAACTATAGAAAAGAAATTCAATACAGTTTCCAGCATAAGTAAATATGTAGGTATGTATTTAGATTAATAAAAATTAACGATTCACAAAAATGTTTAAGCTAATCCTCATTTTTGGATTAGTGAATTCTATTCTATCCCGGTATTTAAAATTTAATCTTCATTTTATTATAGCTCCAGTGACTCATTGAATAGAGCAACGCCTCATGTCATGAGTGCCCTCGGGGCTCTGGGTTCGAATCCCACTAAGGCATGGATGTGTGTGAATATGAATACACTCTGTAATTGGGATTGAATCCTATTGAGGGGTTTAAAAAAAGAAAGTTACAAGGATTAGATTAGACTAGAAACAAACTGTCAAAATTAGAGTAAAATTCGCTAATCCAAAAATAAGGATTAACTTAATCTTTTTTGTAACTCGGGCTGTAAATGGCGGGAGATATTGTATTGGCCACACCAGATTTTTTATATTAATAAACTTATATTACTAATCACAATGTGACCCACCAAATCTTCAACCCACGAGTCGCCACTGCACTAGGTCTGGTATTATTTAAGTGTCTTCGAATAACAAACAAAGATTTTAAGAAAAAAATACTAAATTCAAAAAAAGAAAATTTTGTTTAGTAATGATTTCATATTCTAATTTACTTACATGATAATCAACGTAATGTTCGTGATGTTGATGATGTTCCCCACCATGGCCTTCCTGTGCTGCCGCCACTGCTAATAGCGCGGCGATGACAAGCTGTAATTTACACATAAGATACTTTTAGATTTAACCCGTAGATACTTTAAGAAAAGTACATAACGCTATGCATAGTATACTTAAGTTTAATGAATGGTATAATAAAATACCACATATGCAAGAAATATTCACAGAACTTTTCTAAATAAAAATAAAAGAAAACAGTTTTAAAAGTCTAATGCCCATATTCACTTCATAAAAAATCAACCGTAATAATATTAAATAAATAAAATTGCTGGGTGTGCCAATCTGCTTTGTACAATAATGATATATTTGCACCGTGCGGGCGCTTACCAGGCGTCACCTCACGGGCACTCATTGCTGGCGTGGAGAGTGCACCACAGGGGACAATTTTGTGCCATTTAAAATTGGAAATATTTGGCATCGGTCGGGATCGAACCCGGTTCCCCAGATTCGCGACCTGACACTCAGGCACGCGGCCACGAGACCCCATGGGTAATAATATTACGATCGTTAAATATAACAGAATATTCATTAAAATTAAATATATATATATATATATATATATATATATATATATATATATATATATATATATATATATACAAGGTGCGTCGCCCCCCCCCCTTTAACTTTTTTATTATAAGTAATAGAAAAAAATGGCTCATATAAAAGTGTTATTATTTTAAATACTATTTGATGGCAGATGTAGATATTTTTTATAAAGTCAGGTTTACAAGATACGACTATCAACTTTTATTTTTCAAATGGCAACCTATAATTATTTTAATAAAATAGAAACCGCCATTTTTTTCTCTTTCCAACGATGTATTATTTTTTATTAATGTATTTGAA
Source organism: Harpalus rubripes (assembly GCA_963082715.1). Lineage (NCBI taxonomy): Eukaryota > Metazoa > Arthropoda > Insecta > Coleoptera > Carabidae > Harpalus > Harpalus rubripes. The sequence goes on from OY720450.1 coordinate 7,463,673, forward strand.
AAATTTCGAGAAAATTGAGATAATTTAGAAATATTAGAAATAATTTTTGAATAAATATTATAAGTGGTTATGTTAAAATAAACAAAACGTAACAATGTAAAACAATTAAATTAATGTTGGTTGCCGATGTCTAGGAAACCGCTCTCGGTAAATTCTTTTTGCTCTTCTTATGATTTCAGTCGATTCACCAATTATTAGAATCATATTCAATTAATTCGATCTTCGTAAACATTTCAACATCTTTTATTTTGTTTACAAAATAAGTTAAATTAAATAACAAACAAATGTATACTTTCTTGACATTAATTTAATTGTTTTACATTGTTACGTTTTGTTTATTTTCACATAGCCACCTATAATATTTGTATAAAAATTATTTCTAATATTTATAAATTATCTCATTTATCTCGAAATTTTTCAAATACATTAATAAAAAATAATACATCGTTAAAAAGAGAAAAAAATGGCGGTTTCTATTTTATTAAAATAATTATAGGTTGCCATTTGAAAAATAAAAGTTGATAGTCGTATCTTGTAAACCTGACTATATAAAAAATATCTACATCTGCCATCAAATAGTATATGTAAAATAATAAAACTTTTATATGAACCATTTTTTTCTATTACTTATAATAAAAAAGTTAAAGGGGGGGGGGCGACTCAGCCTGTATATGTATATATATATATATATATATATATATATATATATATATATATATACAGGGTGTTAATTAAAAAGCGGGCCATAGGCGTTTAACATGGGAAATCAGTTTTTCCTTGCGCAAAAGTTCCCAATTAATTTTAGACAAAAGTGTTTCAAATAAAAGTTGTAGATAATAAAAGTATACACCAGCGTCACTAAACAGATTTTATTTTGCATGTTTAGTAACCTGTGAAATCCGAATTGAAATTCTATAAATATTGCTCATTTGTAGTGATAGCCATGGAATTTAAACAAAATTACAAAGAAATGCATATCATTTGAACTGTCAGAAATTAGATTTTCAAATAAAAATTACTGATAATTATATTCTATCCTAAGTCCTTCAAACTATTTTGTTTTTATAATCTACATCTAAATTATTGCTTAGATTTTATTTATTTTTATTTTGTAATCTGCAAAATCGAAATTCTGACAATTCAAACGATATGCATTTCTTTGTAATTTTGTTCAAATTTCATGGCTATCACTACGAATGAGTAATATTTATAAAACTTCAAATTGGATTTTACAGGTTACTAAACATGCAAAATAAAATCTGTTTAGTGATGCTGGTGTAGAATTTAATTCTCTACAACATTTATTTGAAACATTTTTGTTTAAAATTAAATGGAAAGTTTTGCGCAAGGAAAAACTGATTTCCCATGTTAAACGCCTATGGCCCGCTTTTTAATTAACACCCTGTATATATATATATATATATATATATATATATATATATATATATATATATATATAATTTTAATGAATATTATGTTATATTTAACGTTCGTAATATTATTACGGTTGATTTTTTATGAAGAGTTATATTCAATTTTATGAATATGGGCATTAGAATTTTAAAACTGATTTCTTTTATTTTTTTTTTTTTTAGAAAAGTTCTGTGAATATTGAGCCATTTTTTTCTATTACTTTTAATAAAAAAGTTAAAGGGGGGGGGCGTCTTCCCAGACTCACCTGTATAGGTATATATATGTAACACTTCGTTTTGTAATTTCAAAATTAAAAGTATCAAATTTGGCATTGTCCAAAAATTTTCTCATGAATAGTTTTGAACTCCTGAATAATACTAATAATGGTTAGGGTAAGTTATGTTACGGTTTGTTAAAAAAAAAAATAACAAGTAATTTTAGATAAATCACAACGCGTTGTGGCTGTTTTTCAGGTTGGACATTTTCAAGAATTCAAAACTAGTTAATCAGTACTTTATAGTATTTATTTATATTTCAAATGTGTGGGTACTATTTATTTTTGAAATAGATTAACATTTTGTTTATTTATTTAATTTAGTTTCATAATAATTTGTGTGACACCAACATATAATAAGTCATTTTAAATTTAGACGTAAATGCTTGGCGCAAGTTCAAAATTTTATATTAAATTTTGTAGGATATTCACAAATAATGGCATCAATTTGATTGCTTAGATATTCTACCAGATTGTGGAATCATGAATATACATTGTTCTATAAAAACCTAAGGCTTTATATCAAGGATTTGTAGTCCACGACTAGGATGCCAACCATACAGTAATATATACCCTAGTATTATACTATATTTTGATTTCATGTACTATATAATGTTGAAAAATAATATAGTACACAAAAATACAATATTTTTAATCATCGATAAAGTCAAAACTTTTAATTCTATTTTTAAGTAAAGGCGTGAACGCGCTGAAATCTATATCGCCAATCTGAGTTCTGTTGAAAATCTGAACTTTTGATCTGAACACACCAAGATTTGGGTGACGGACGCGCCACGGCCGCTTTGAAAGCTCTTTGTATTCGTAATATTCCCTAAACTTATGTCAAAACCAAAATGTTATGTTTGTTTACTAGTTAATCTAGTTATATTTCATTTCACATAAGAAAATAATAGATGATGCTTGTTTTTACATGCATTAAAGTTATAATTTAATTCCGCAAAACCAAACTTTGTCAATAATAAATATCATTACCTATGAAAATATACAAGACCTGAATATTAAAAATTACAACAAAACATGGTTAAACATCACTTAATTCTGTAGACTTTATTTATCTACCTAACAATTGACAGGTGATATTTATTTTCGTTTTTGTGAACTAGGTTTGCATTCTGACCAATCAAAGTATAGAATTTATATCCCCATTTAAACAAACGCGATTTCCTTACGTGAAATGAAGTACCTAACCTATAATATTGTGAGTTAAGAGTAAAAAACGCAAAAATTGAGAACGGTCGCAGAAATACAAAACAGATTGGGAAAAATCATTCTAGTGGTTAACCTAAGATCAAAATAACGAATATGCAGCAAGATGCAATACACATTTAATAAATATTTTTTTAAAAAAACGATCTATATTTCCAACCACTTTTCATTGACATACTATATTTTTCTTTTATAAACTATATTTTTTTTACCTTCCGTCATCTTTAGGTAAGGAAGGTATTGTCTTTGGTCAAAAAAATTGGTGATGAGTTTTTAATCAATAAGCACGTTTTAGGGTCCCTAGAATACGATTTTACTATTTTTACGATAATATATGTGTGTGTGTGGGTGTGTGTGTGTGTGTGTGTGTGTGTATGTGTGTGTGTGTGTGTGTGTGAGAGAGAGAGAGAGAGAGGGAGAGTGTGTGTATGTGACAAAAGTTTGCTCGGATAACTCTAATACTACAATTCCAAAAATTATAATTTACATCCACATGAAGAGCTGATTAGGTTTTGGTTATAATTGGTCAACCAGAAGTACCCACATTTGAAGATTTTAACAGTTTTTTCTTGAAAAAATAATGATAAATAACATTTTTTTCACTTTTAATACGATTTGACTGCATTTTATACTTCATATTAAATGGATATAGAGTTAAAAATGATAAAGAAATTAAATTTCATAAATTAGCCAGCTATGCTATAACTCTGCAAACAGCTGCTACATTAGGAAAATTCTGATTGAAAGATGTCAGTGTCAAGTGCAATTAACAGAGTATGTTTGTGTTATATTTTTACTGGAAATATAGGATCTTTTGCTAGAAATTTTCTGTATGAAATTTGTATAAAACACAAATAATTGCCGGCAGGTAATGTACAAGAAATAGAATATTTTGCAAGGAACTACCTATATTTGACATAAATTAATTTTTTGTTTGGCCAAAAATTTTCACGTAATTTTTCTCCGAACATGTATAGGTAGTACCTACCTATGAAGTTGACGCAAAAAAGGAAAGCATTAACTTCGAAAACTTATTTTTTGAATTCATTATTTGTTAAAAATAAAAGCATTTTGTAAAATTATAGTATTTACTCCATGAAAAAAAAAACTGAAGAAGGCAATGATGATTAAAAAATAAATTTGAGTAAATTAAAAATTTATTTAGTTCTTGCTAGAAATAGAGAAAACTTTATAAGCAGATTATTCGTGCTTTTATGTTTTTTTTTTTTATCGAAATCTGGTTGTTTGTTCACAAACTACAAACGATTGAAAATTGATGTAACTTTACATGTCCTAAGCATTTTGATTGACTGCCTTCCTTTAAAAACTAGACGCGCGCTCTCTGCTCGGCCACCGGTGAGAACAAAATACATTCCAAACTCTAAATTTTAAAAATTAAAATTCATATATCTCGCTTATTACCTACAAAAAATTTGTAACTCACGTTTGCACTAAAATTGTTATGCAGAAAAAAAGATTGGAATAAGACCCTATTGATGCATTGACGGACGAATAAACAAAACCGACACTGTATTTAGCGATATTTTTTTCTCAAATATATTTCATTGTCATTGGATACTTACAATATATTTGTTCATGTTTGTTACTATAATACTACTAAGGTAGATGTTTGCACTTTAGGGTTTGTTATTTGACTGACAACTTCTTTCTCGTTTCTGGTTTAAATACATAGATACCGTGAAAGGCGTAACGCATGTCAAGCAAATAAACACAAACTGCCACCTCCATTTTCTCGCACTTTCCCTTGATCTTGAAGCAACTGACCGTTTCCTACCTTATTGCAAAATGTTGTTACGTGGGTCAGTTAGTAGGAAATACGCCATTTTTGCAGTCACACGCGGTGAAATATGATTTTTACCTATAAATACCACCTACTTTTATGGGATATTAATAAGATCATTTAAATAATTATCTAATAACTTTCAATACTTTAAGGCAGAAATGAATATGGATATAGTCATTTAAAAGGAATAATTTAGGAAAGGGAGTTTTTAAATTTGATTAAATTGGAATAATATAATTCATTAAAATATCGATCAATTTTTGTTTAATTTGTATTAGCAATTATTTTGCAATAGTTTTCAAATTAAGGACTAATTATGTAATTTAATATAAATGGAGAAATTAACAAATTTCACATTTATTAATAAAAAATTTATCGTGTAATTTTCTTATTTACAAAAATTGAATCTTTGTTTTAAAACTTTGTTCGCAATTCTAGACAGACGATCATCGACTTATAGGTCTAGGTGCTCTAAGTGTTTAAATTTTTTAATTGTTTTAGAAATTGTACAACCGTCATAAAATATCAGAAATTACTGGAATATTTTGTCGTATGGTATGTACTTGAACAAGATGGATAATAATATTAATGAGAAAAAAATCTGATGTGGCCAGTATTATCTTCCGTCAGGTCTATGTATTTTGTACAAATTCCATAAAGGAAATTTCTTGCAAAGTATTCTATATTTCCAGAACATTACCTTACATACACAAAAATTATAATTTTTTGGAAAGGTGGGTTACATACAGACATCATCGTGAAAATAGTAAAATCGTATTTTAGGGACCCTAAAACGTGCTTATTGATTAAAAACTCACCACTTAAAGGTAACGGAAGGTAAAAATGAGCATAGGGTACTTTTGCGCTGTTTGAAATTTGAATAAAATTTTCAATTTTGACGTCATTTGAATTAAGACGTGATTCCTTTATATTATTATTATCATCAAAGATGGGTGTGGGTGTATGTGTATCCTCCACTCTAACTCAAATATTATCATTCAGAAAATTTTGAAACCTTGTATTTCTACCTTATTCATATGGGAAGAGACTATTAGATTTTGGTGTATATCAGATAAACGGAAATGACACTTTACTTGAAGCTCAAAATAGATTTTCTTCGAAAAATACCTTCAAATGTTCTTTTTCAAGATTTGTGTTATTATAAAAATTAAAGTTTATTAAATTTTCTACAGATTTGCATAAATACTTTTTCTATATATTTTATATATAAATTTATAAAATTATCTATAATTTTAATCCCGGAGCCTACGGTTTAAACAAGCAAAACTCCTTGGTTGCACAATTCATATCTCTAATGTATGAAACTTACAGATAAATGTCACTGTCAAAGAACTATTAGGTTCGTTCAATGAAGTAAGCAAATTTAGCAAATGCTAGGTAAGCAAACGAGACTTGTTGCTTAGTGCGTTGAACGATTGCTAGCTATATGACGAATTGTCATCCACAACTGTCATAGATGTCAAATATAACATTGTGAAATTGTGTATCTGTCGTATCTCTTTTCTTGAGGCGATTTCGGGCGATATACCCGTTCATTTCTTCGGATTACTTACGGTTAGTTACGGTATGATATGGTTAATGGTGGCGCCAAAAATCGTTGGTTCACTTGTTGACACCGTGCTTGGTGGTTATGTATATTCTGCGACATTTAAAACTGTCAAAAATAGTGTCTGACAATTAAAATGCATTAACGGAGAAAGATAGTTCTTTCCATATTTGTCCAAAAAAGAGTCAACGAAAATAATGTCCAAATGTCACCCTGTTTGACATAATACCACGACTCCGACTGTTTTGACTTTTGACATTTCAAAAAAAGACATGATAAAAAAAGATAGAAATAGTGAACAGAGCTGACCCGACTCGCAAACCCGTTCAGCTGTGAGCACTGATCCAAGCATACCGGGTATGTTGTTCCTAGCGCCCGAATGTGTGAACGTACCTGAACGCAACATACCGCAAGTGAACGGTTGTCGCCCGAAATCGCCTTTGATCTGCGAACATGACAAATGAATTTATATATTTATGTTCAGATAGTGGGATCAATTTGGAAGAAGCTATATTGACTATAACAAAATATTTCAAATTTAATAATGTTATAAACATCCATCACAAAACTCTTAAAGCCTTTTTGATGTGTGGTTCACAGACACAGACCATATAAAGAAATAGAAACAGATCAAGTTAACTTAATGTATGTAAAATTTGTATTTCCCGCCATTATATTTGACACAAGCAAGACAAGCAAGAAAATTTTGGCTTGGATTGCTTGCTAGCAAATCAAGCAAATGCTAGGCTAGCAAAGTCGTTCAACAAATTTTACTTCCGGTTGCTTGTTTTGCTGGGCTTATTGAACGTACATATTAGGTACGTTCAATAAGCGTGTCAAATATAATGGCGGGAAATACAAATTTACATACATGAAGTTAACTTAAACTGTTTCTATTTCTTTATATGGTATGTGTCTACCAACCACATGTAAAAAAGGCTTTGAGAGTTTTGTGATGGATGTTTATAATATTATTAAATTTGAAATATTTTGTTATAGTCAATATAGCTTCTTCCGAATTAATCCCACTATCTGAAAATAAATATATAAATTCATTTTCCATATGTTCGCAGACCAAGAAAAGAAATACAACAGGTACACAATTACACAATGTTATATTTGACATCTATATACGTTTCTCGATGACAGTTGTGGATGACAGTTCGTCATATAGCTAGCAAATCGTTCAGCGCATTAAGCAACAAGTCTCGTTTGCTTACCTAGCATTTGCTAGATTTGCTTACTTCATTGAACGCACCTATTTATTCCAAATTAATAATAGTAACGTTTTAAAAAGAAAGTAGTAAATAGAACCATAGTTATATGGAATGAATCTTAATACAGTTTCCGCAATAATTAAATATGTAAGTATATTTAAATTAATAAAAATTATATAGCGGGAGGTTTGGTGTTGGCCACATCAGATTTTTCATTAAAAACTCATGTTCGAATTTTTTGACCATAGACAATACCTTCCTTTGACGGAATGTAAAAATACAGATTTCGGTAATGACAATAGGACATTTCAAATGTACCATAAATCACAAATTAAGTAGACAGATGATAAACCATTCAAAGATGATATGATGGCTGCAGAGACCAGTGAGACCAGTTTCTGATAGATGACCGAGAACTTGATTCAGAGACTGAAATCTTTGAAACTTATCAAGTATGATTTTTAAATATGATAAAAGATGTTCTGTTCTACTACGAATAATTTGATATGATTAATATCAGTCAAATTCGAACTCATTGTTAAAATTATAATCAGTTACGTAATCATTATTAAATTTCTATTAAACAATCATAACACGCAAAATGTAAACATATAATATGGTCATTCGCTTAACATGAAAATTATACTAGTTGACATTGATAACATGCTATAAAATATACAATCATGAAATTAATGCCTCAATATACACAACAATAACGGAACAAGGAAATTATAATTTGTCACATACTGTTCGGCATATATTAATAAAGTGGTACACATAAGAAAGTGAACGATTTTTTACATAATTACTCATTTTCACGACGTAAAGAAAAATTGTGACTAATTGTTTAATTTTCTAATGGATGATTTTCATTTACCCTAAAGAAATAACTTAATATTTCTGATGTACTCATAAATAATTTGCATATATTTATTTATAAAGAATGATTTTTAAAATCCTTGTCAGACATAAAAATCGTATGTTACGATTTATTTATTCTAATTCAAGTATGTACCTATTAAAATAATATTTTTTAAAATAATTTTAATATATTTACATATATTATTTGTATAAAGAGTGGGGCATTACTATATAATCAGCATAAACTACATTACTGTCTTAGTTTTAGTACATTTTCTAATCATAATTGTTGGTCATTTCAATTTTTCAAATACAAATATACGGAAATAATTATTGGGCATATTAGTACAACTTTTATTATTGTAGTTTATGTTAATTCCTGTATGTTGCAACATATTTATGTTTGTGGTTAAAAAAAAGAACACGGCACATTACAAATATTTTTAAAATGCCAACATAAAATCACTGAAGTATACTCACAATTTTTTACCTTCCGTCAGCTTTACGTAGGGAAGGTATTGTCTTTGGCCAAAAAATTCAGTGGTGAGTTTTTGAGGAATAACCACGTTTTAGGGTCCTCAGAATATGATTTTACTATTTTTACGATGTCTGTATGTACATGTGTGTGTTTGTTTGTGTGTGTTTGTGTGTGTGTGTGTGTGTGTGTGTGTGTGTGTGTGTGTGTGTGTGTGTGTGTGTGTGTGTGTGTGTGTGTGTGTGTGTGTGTGTGTGTGTGTGTGTAACAAAAATTTCGTCTGCGATAACTCTAATACTAAAATTCCAAAAATTATAATTCTTTCGCATTTTTCTTTGATACATCCAGAGCTGGGTAATACTTGCAAGAAAAGTACTTTATTAGGCTTGCAAGTACTTCCAGTACTTCAAGTATTGTACTAGAAGTACTTTCTATTTATAGTACTTTGTACTTGGTAGTTAATACTTGGAAAAATACTTGAAGTACAATGAAAAGTACTTGAACTATTTTTAAATACTTGAAGTACTTTAAATGTACTTGAAGTATTTTAAATGTACTTGAAATATATTAAATGTACTTGAATTAGTTTAAATATGCTTGAAGTGCGATGAATAATATAAAAATTAACAATGTTATGAGAATTGTTTGTTTGTCAGTGTTTTTTTTTTTGCAATGATGTGGTGTTATTCCTGTAGTACATATTATGTGAATTTCATTAATAAATATATTTTCAGCGATAATATGAAAGTAAAGATATATTTGCAATTTTTTTGGCATAAATTAATTAATTCTATACATACCTACTGCATATACCATATAATGTTTGTATTAGTACCTCACTACAGTGCTGGGACTTTGCCGTATCGCCTGGCGATCGCATGACGTAAAAATGACGTAATTCTAACATCTCGGTACAGCTTCTCGTATTGCTTGGCGATCATATGACGTCAATTTTACGTCATGAGACCGCTTGGTGATACGGCAGTCCCAGTGAGAAACTTTTGTTTTAAATAACCAAATAAATATCGCATATTGAAATTTTTGTCAATAATCACCTTCAGAAAAATATCAATTATCTGAAAAAGTACTTGCACACAAATTTACAAGTACTTTTTCAAGTACTTGCTACTTGCAAGTACTTTAGTAACTAAAAAGTACTTGTACTTCAAGTACATTTAGAAACATCAAGATGCTTGATACTTGTACTTCAAGTACTACTTTCCGGTACTTTGCCCAGCTCTTGTTACATCCATATGAAGAGCTGATTAAATTTTGGTTATAATTGGTTAACTGGAAGTACTCCATATTTGAAGATTTGAAGAGTTTTTCTTAAAAAAACGATGTTAATTTTCACATTGAATGTTATTTTTGAAGTCATAATATACTTGAAGCCGCTTGAATTGTCGAGATAAACATAGTCAATATTAATGAAATTTGTTTAAATTTTAATTGAATTTTTCTCAATATTTTTGTTATGTTAGGATATAAAATAAATACATAGTTGCATTAAAAAAATACTCTATCTAATGGACGTAAAAAATATATACCATCCTATTTTTTAAAAAATATAACTTTGTCTTGTAGCTTGCGAACCACTGGTTTAAAAAATATTTTTATACTAGCGTATTATAACAACAACTTTTCGATTGTCATTTCCGTTGTTAAATGAAGTACTTTTAATCACTAGTGCTTAAAAATGACAGTTTAATGCGTAAAAGTAAAAGTACTAAATACCTATTATAACTGTTTATTTATGATAAATATTTACAACGCAATTACTTAAATTACTAAATTGAACATTTGATGTCGTTCTTAATACTTCTTCTTGGTTAACTTCAATGTGGGTAGAAACTGAAGTAGATGTGCTGCTGGATTCTGATTCTTTGTCGACAATTTTTATTTTTTTAATTGCTGTTTCCTTTTCTCCCAAAATTCTTCGTGAAATTTCTTTCTTATTTTCCAAAGAATTTTCAACGTAGCCTTCAGCAACAGAACTTGAACGCCACCCTCCATGTCGCTTGAGCACTGTAATGTCTGCTCCCGAATCAGCCAAAAATGTTGCAGAACACCGCCGAAAGCAATGCCCGGTATATTCTTTAGCATTTGGGAGGCCGAGGAACTCTGCAATTTTTTTAGGTGTACCACATTTGGTATTTATACCTACAGGAAGCGTGCAACACTTAAAATTTCTGTAGGTTAGAAAAAACCGTTGATGTTCAGTATGAGTAGGTCGAAGTTGTGCGTACTTGCAAAACATTGCTAAACAGTTGCTTCCATCGATAAACCTTTCAGTTATCATAAAAAAATCGTGAAATATTCGCTTTAGTATTTGGAATATTAATTTTTATGAAAGAAGTAGAATCTTCAATATCTCCTACACGTAAAAACGTAAGTTCCTCCCGGCGACATGCCCCATAAATTCCAACAATTAACACAACCTTTGCCAATAAATAATCCTTGTCATCAGCTTCCTTCATGAAACGAACTATTTCTTGCTTAATGAATATTTTTGATTTTTTAGGCTTATATCCACTAGCTTTTTTTAAAGAATGCAATAAGATTGGTAAATTTACTTATATCCACATTCTTATTAAGGTATATCATAGTTCGGAGCATAGACTAATTACTCCATAAAGTGGATGGCTTATAAATGGATGATAATTTCGAAAAATATGCTAAAACTACCTTTTCTGTAATGTGCCCAACGTTTTTCTCCGCACACCAACTGCCAAATTTATTGTAAGTTTATTCATACAATTTTTTTGATTTTCCTGGAACCAGTGTAGCCAATGCAGCCTCTGCACCATTTTCAATATCAGTCAATCTCTGAGTCACTCATTTTAAGTAAATTTATTACCAAAAATTCCCAAGAAAAATTATACACCGAGCACGTTGACATCAATGTTTATTAAACAACATATTGAATCCCATAGCAACAAAAAGATGAAACTGATGCCTGCCTACTTTTAAATTTTGAAAAATTCAAAATGTTGACAATTGAGAATAAATATAAATAATCTGTTTTAAAACGCTAGTATAAAAAATCTTGTATGGAATACGTTGCGAAATCGTTTTTTAAGCACTAGACGTGTTATCCAACTCGGCTACGCCTCGTAGGATAATTTTTACGTCGCGTGCTTAAAACATATTTCTTTCGCATCTTATTACATAAATAGCTATTATCCTGTATTCGGATGTCCCCACTGGTCTTCTATAAGATTGTCTTACAGTATTTTATCTTCAATAATTTAGAAATTATTTGAGGTAGCCCTTTTAGCTGTTACATTCTGTATAGGTAGCAAATTATCTTTTTCTGCATCGAAAAACATGCAGACAAGACCATTATTCTACCTCTTTTCGATAGATGAATAAAAAAACTGCCGTAATATTTCAAAAATAAATATATTCTATTCTTTCACTATTGATCTTTTAAAACAGGAAACTATTCTTTGATTCCGTCCAAACATTTACAAACCCATAAAGTCTAGCATTCTTCACTCCATAAACCTGCCATTTTACTACTTACATTATGCATCTAAAAATATCATCTTGCACATCTGTTCTTTCATTAACCCCATTTATTTTTTTCAGGACCCGCCGAAAAAAGACGACGACAATGACGACGAATTCGTCACAGCCTCAGAATGCACTTACCCCCAAAGTCGTTCATCCAGTTGCAACATGTCTGAAGCAGGTCATCACTCACCTTGGTGGGAAATGGAAAAGGACCCAAACGAAGACATTTCTAAAGAGAAAATGGTCCTTGCTGTTGGATGTCCAGACCTTCCCCCACCTAAATCCGTCCTGAAACCATCCCCTGACGTCCCACCAGGGAAGATTGTCCATGAAGTAACAGAAACAACGCATTTGAAGGTCCAACATTGTCATACTCTTGGAGTTTCGTCATTTGTGCTGACGTCAGAGACAGTGAGGGATGGAAAAATGGATGCAATGAGAAAAGATGTTACTGAAGTGGTCCTAGCTGAAGATGATAGGGAGTTCGTGATACCGATAACGGTGGAGAAAGATGTGGAGGAAGATGAATTCATGAAGAGGATGAAAGAGGTAGGTCCTCCTTTTGAAGATAAAACTGCCTGGAGTAAATACTATCATAATTATGTTACTAAACAGATTAAAGGTTGTGTTTGAGTAGGTTTGAAGTGGTATACATAGTCAAAGTGTTTCCCAAAATTCTAGAATCACTGAGTCGTCACCCATTACCACTAAACATTGTAACTTGCGTAAAGTTCATCATTTTTATTAAAACATCTTTTTGGTAGGTACGTTATATTGTACCATATACCTACATATGTAAAGTCCGTTTCCACGACTTGATCCCCACGTCATGAATAGTAAACATATGGTTCAAACAGGGGCGTAACTTCGGGAAGGCCTGGGTGGTCCTCGGCCCATCTCATTGATGTGTTGGTCCACCCGCTGGCCCACCCAAAAAATTTAAAGATATTTAGTTCTTTTGTAAAAGAGATAATAATTTTAGAACGTGTAATACAATTTGTGTGGATGTAAAACGTACATATTGCAGAATTAACATTTTAGATTGTACATGAGCCTACTGCCAAAAATTTCTATCATTGATAATTCCTTATTACATTATTTATCAATATTGAAATAAAATTAAATTATATAAAAAAAATATTTTTGCTCTGAGCAAATTTGGAAATCGATTACGACACTTCAATAAAGATTAGTTTGATATTTTTAAATTGTTGAATTAAAGTATGTATTTATTTATATGGGCGCTGCATTTTACACAATGATTCCTGGAAACCGATTCTGGATTTTGCAAACATGAAATCAGCATAGAGTACCGTAATTCAATGAGGAGATGTCTTCATATTAATATGTTAAAAAGTAAAGAAGATGATAATTTTTGTAACGCACATTTAACATTAGTTATAGAAAATGTTTCCTTTTGCTAAGCATTACACAAATTAATATGCTAGCCACAGAAAATCATTTACTTCTCAACACAATAAAATGTTACGAAAATTAATGTAAAACTGTAATTAAAACAATAATGGCCCTATACTAGTTTTATAACATTTTTAAAAATTATATTTTCCGGAAATTTTAAATTAGTAGTCATTGCATTAACAATTCGAATTGTCAATGCAACTTCTGTTTTCAAATTTTAGTTATTACTTAGAAGTATTTGTTATTTTTGTTTATTTTTTTTACCGTTTCTATGCTGCTATCAATAATCCATATATTATGGTGATATGTAATTTAGTTTTATTGTAATACTGTTCTTATGATATAAGTATGGCCCACTCAGATTTTTCATTTGCCCATCTTTGGCCCACCCAGAAAATAATCCTAGTTACGTCCCTGGGTTCAAATCGCCAGGGTAGGGAGGGAATTGATGACGTCATATTATTACCATGGTTTTTTATAGGGATTTAATTTTCTAGTTTGATATAAGGTGGCGTATGACAGAACTTTGTCATGTTTGACATTGTCAATATTTTATTTGCAATAATTTTGTTGTTCGCTAATACTAATATTATTATTCATCAAAATCCGAAGTGACACTTTCATATTTCGCAATTGAATAATTATAACGTAATGTCAAAACTAGTAAAAACTGCCAGTATGTCCTAGACTGTGTCAATTTCGTTATTCATCAAAATTCGAAGTATAAATAGTTATTTAGAAATAATAAACCAATTGAATAAATACGATATAAGTATAATTATTTATTTGTAAAAGCAATATAGTGCAATGATTGTCGGACATCTTCGAAACATCGTCTTTGCAATAGCGAAATGCACAATATGTATAATCACAATAATTATCAAAATTACCAAATCACAACGAAGCACAATAGCACAAATTATTATTGACGCCAAAATCATCTTAATCACATAAATGACAGAATGACATGAATATTCAAATAATTCAAATATTTGAAAATGACCACGGTTGCAATACAGTTTCTATTTCATTTTTTGCCGTTGGTTAGACGGAGATAGCTTATATCCCTCCTAAACACGAACGACAATGACATAGCGAATAAAAGTGTCATATATGCTATGTTCGTACGACAAAGATGCTAGATAAAAGTTTTATAATTCTTGCATCAGAAATTGATGACGTGAGGATCAATTGGGAGATATATAGAGTGTAAATACAAAATTCAATAAAAAGTATTAAAGAGAAAAATATTGATGATATTCCATTTTCACTCTTTGACTACGTATATTTATAAGTTTTAAGTGTTTTTATTGTTCTGTTTGTAATATATTTAATTAAGAGGAAGAATATTGGTCCAAAGTATTTATTGTTTGACTCTTGCCTTAAGTAATTGCAAAATATAATGCCTGGTCTTTCATAATAAAATTGTACAAGACAGAAACTTTATGTGATATGAGAACAAATTAGAAACAATTGGGATCTTTGTTTGGGAGCAATTTGTAGCAATTGAATATTGGTTTGTGTATTTTTATTTATTTTAGTCTTTTTTTATTTCTTCTTATGTGTTAATGTCCGTAAGAGAAGATCAAATGGTTTTTGTTTTGAACAAAACAAGAACTAGGATATTTAAATTATTTGTGTTTCGTTGTTTATTTTACATGGTTTCTATTTTGTCAGTTTGTTTCTTATTTTGTTTGTAATATGTCGTACTAGTGCTATCAAAAATTAGAAGAAAATACTAGTCTGTTAACCATGAATAGGTAAGTACTAATTGTAGAATAGGGCTAACCGATTATCCGATTAACCGCCTATTCAGTTAAATAACCGGGTAAATGGCTAAATATACTTTATTAAAACAAAAACATTTTAATTAGGCTAACAAATGAATACCTTCGACAATTTCATTAGATCAAGCCGAACCAGTTTTACCAATTACCCGTTCACCAATTTATTTTTCTTGTAAACCTCAAAAACTGGTTAAGGATAACCGTTGAACCGAGAATTTTTGACAGCATTCCCACTAGTCGCCACCTTCCCAAATTCATAACAGTTCGGTCGGTATATATTTTCAACTAATTATAAAACCTATACAAATCCTTTCGACTACTTCAAATATACAGGGTGTAACACCAAAACCGACCACCGCCATTAATTTCTTTATTATTATAGTTACAAAAAAAAATACTATAGAACAAAGTTGTAGGAGACAAAGGAGGACATCCCAATAGAGAAGAAAATATTTTTTAAAACCAGTGGTTTTCAAGTTGCATCACAAAGTTATATTTTTACTTCCTTGTACATAGTAAAGGAAGTATTGCAATAGCGAAATATTTCGGATTTCAGATTTCAATGGAAGTATCCGTTTTGACCATCACTAAATCCATTTTGACTAATTTCGTCATGACGTTTATTCGTACGCATAACTCAAAAACGTTAAGCCGTAGAAATTAGAAATTTTGTATTTAGGACTATTATGACATCTATTTGTGCACCTCCCTTTTTGGTCATTACATAATTTCCAGAAATGGTACTTTACTTGAAGCGTATAATAGATTTTTATGAAAAACTCTTAAAATATAATCCATATAAGACTTTTATGTCAAGGGGAATTACATAATATACTTCGTATTTATTTCTGATTTCAACCATATATTAGTTTTATATCCTTACATAGTAAAAATATTGAGAAAAATCCAATAGAAATTTAAATAAATTTGATTTTATTTAGGATGGAAATCAAATAAAACACTCTTTATAAAGTTATTAACAAATATCAGTTTCGTTTTAATATAAACTCAATTTTTTTTTCATACATAACCTACTAAAAAATAACTATGAAAATCAAATATATTTAAATTTCAATTTTCTTTTTCAATATTCTCATTATGTAAGGATATAAAACTAATAAATAATTGAATTAAAAAAAAAATACTCTATCGAATTGTAACGATAATAATAAATAAAATAATGGCGGTTATCGGTTTTGGTGTTACACCCTAGACTAAAACTAAAAAAAAAAACTGGGCCAAATGACGGGAAAAATAGTTCAACCGGAATTTTAAAGATCATCTTCTAATCCACATTTGGCACAATGAAAAAATGCAGGGCTTAGGGATACAATGCCTCACAGAATTAATGCTGGTATTACTAATAAAGGCGATGTAACTCAATATTAAATGACGGAATATTGAATAACATATTTGTATCAATGTTTTAAACTAGTTGAAAAAATTTGTAAAAATTTCTCACCATTTTCATAGATTTTATAATTTGTTTGTTGAAAATATAAACCGGCCTAAATATTATAGTAGCGTTTCTTAACCTTTTCAAAGCGCGACCCAAATTTATCTATTGTATTGGTTTCGCGACCCACTAGAAAATTATTTGAAAAATAAAAAACATATACGAGTATCTACCTACCTATTTATAGACAAAATAAAATAAATTTAATACCATAATAAAACCAACAATTATTTCAAATAAAACGAAACTTGTTACAATTTGTACATGAATTTGATACAATTTTAATTTTGCATGATAGTCAAAAGTCAAAATGTCCGAAACTTAAATATTACGTACATTCCCATATTTGTCCAATTTAACTTTCGAAGATGATTCTTCAAAATTTAAAATAAAACATCCAAGTAGCTTACAAAAATTAATGTTAATTAATGTGAACCCCGAGTTTGCATAAGTTATGAAAATTCTTCAAATCGCGGCGGTTCCTAAAATTTACTTTTTATATTTTGCGTTCATAATGAAGTCATTACGATACGCAATTGCGTATCGTAATGACCTTCATTTCGATACGCAATTTTTTATTTTAGACAGTTGGTACTAGATGACGTTTCTTTAACCCATTTTTACCTAATTTATTTTTAGTTAATTGACAATTTATTTTAATAATATAATGTCGAAACGATTATTTCCATGAAAATGTACAAATAGTTACAAATATAATCACAAATTGAGTAAGTAAATGTTAATTGTAGAAGGCGCAAAATATAAAAAATAGTATAAAGAACTCATTTTATAAGACTTTCTTTCGCACTTGTTAATTAGAAAACGAGCGTTAGCGAGTTTTCTAAATTTTGACGCGTGAAAAACAAGTCTTATGAAACAGGTTCTTTAATATACTATTTAGTAATTACAAGAGCAGAAAAACAAGTAAAAGGTAGTAATATTTTCAATTATTTATTTCCTCAGATTGGTTTTTCTTTTTTTAACCAAAATGAACTCAATGCCTCGGTAAAGTTATTAGGAGTAACAATTCTGCATTGTATTGCTAACATATTTAAATAACATTTTAGTGAAATTTTATATCATATGTGTTAAGAAAATATGATTGGCATTTTGTAATCAAAATTATAAAATTCTGAATAGTTTACGCGTCCCACTCAAACCCCTTCGCGACCCAAATTTGGGTTAAGAAACGCTGTATTATAAGCTTGGGTTCGTTTATATTTGCCACAGTCCACAGATGCACAGTTTGACGACATATGCTATGCTTCTAAAATTAACTTTTTCTTTATTTATTTATATTTTGTTGTTTTCACAAAATTCTTGACATTCCTTTTAAATATTGGCATTTTATTTTGCATTTTTTATAAATAAATTTTAACATTATAGTCCACTACGAGTAAGTGCCATGTAGTATCTTATTGTAATATATTTTTTGAAATAGTTATTTTTGAAGGCACAATAATACAATATAATAATATACTGCTATCGCAATTTTTTATTATGTGTATGTATATTATTCTTGTATTAGTTCCTGAACGTTATATTATTATATGCTACAGGCAATTCACGTAAGCTAAATGGGTAGCATAATAAACGGTGCTTAAATCAATGGAAAATATATTTTTAATTATTGTTTTCAAGTCATAGTTAAGTACAAGCTGTTTTATTTGCCTTATAATTTATTAACAGAATAAATTTGTACTATTGTTACATTACTAATATACTGTTGTCTGTGTGTTTATGTTTTGGTAGTATAAGTTTTTTATTTATGTTGTTTTGCTTCTGCTAGCAATGGAACAAATAAGAAATTTAAATTTGAAAACTTTTTTTATTTTTTCTATTGCTACTTTGCATGCATGGGTTTTATTTTGTGTCGTTTTTTTAAATAAATATATTCATTTTTATATTTTTGTTTTTTTTTTGTTCATTGTTTCTTCTTCTTTCTGGTAAGTCATAGTTGTAAGTCACGTAATTATTATTAACATCTGAAAATATCTGAGGGAGCTGATGACCTCATTTATAATTTTATTTTAAACTACATTAATGTAACAAATATTTATTACGTCGTAAAAATGTTCATAATTTCGTGCCTTATTTTACGCGTTGCACAGAGAATAACTGTTAAACTAATATTAGAACGAATGTCATAGTAACAACAACAAATAATATTAATAATATTTATTTATGTATTAAGGGCATAATCAAAAGATTGTATAACGGGGGAATGTTTAAAGCTCGACGCGTAGCGGAGACCTTTAATTTTCCTGAGTGCTATAATCTTGATTATGCCCGTGGTACATACATCGTTTTATTTTATTTTGGTTCTCGAAATTCAAGGATTCAATGGGTTTATATTTGGTATCGTTGTGCTGGCGTTATGAATTTTAAGTATGCTGTGGTTTCTAGCTATATTGTTGTTTATAACAAATTTTAATTTAGTGTCAAATAAAAATGGAAAATATCGATTATTCAAAAGAAATATCGGATGAATTTGACGCTACCTAGGGCAAGTTGGTTCCACAGAATATACGAGAGAGGATACGAATAGTTTTACGAGCAGCGGTGTTCAAAAAATGTGATTTATCGAATTTATTGTGTTGTCTGACATTGATTTTCTTTGACGTCATTATTTTGAACTGGATAAAGGGATGCATATTTAAAAATGTAACCTGTAGATGGCGAGCGAGTGCGAGTTTTAATTTGATTTTGACATAAGTTCATTTTTCTATCACTGTCTCTCTTCTTTATTATTTACAATTTGCGTGGTTTCTGTTACTTTTATTACGTATTTCGATTTGTTAAGCAGGATTTTGAAGGATTTTAACTTAGCTTATACTCGTACAAGATTAAAATGACAAACGAAAATATTATCCTCCAAATTATTATTCAAACGTCAAACTGATAATCTGTCAAGTTTAAATTACCCGCACATGCTGTTGCTATTGGACGTACCGATGTTATTTCTTTACGACCATTTTCGGCGTAATTCTACGTCATACATGGCGGTAATTTAAATATTCAAATTACATTAATTTTTTTTTGGCCAATTAATAAAAATTTTGCCAAAAGAAAAAATATGGGTAGCTAGTTTTTATCGTCTCTTCAAAAATATTAAATAGTAAAATGGCTCGCAAGTAGCCCATTAACTGATAATACTCGTATATGATTTTATTACTTTTATGTTTTCTCGTATTGAAAAGAATAAAAAATAAACTAAAATAAGAATTTTTTGAGCGAAAATTGTTATATGACACTTTTCAGAAAGCTTCGAATATGTAACGAGAAAATGGGAATCAATCCAATTTACGATTCTATTTATAAATCTTATGTTTATGCTCTATTTCAAAAATAATTTAATGTATAAAATTTAATAAACGTCTTGCAAAAGTGAATTTGTTTATACAGTCACATCTAAAAATAGGCGAAAGGCGTGATTCTAAGGATAACGTGTCCCACATGCGGATTTCGAGACTTATAAGAGATACTAATGCCCATATTCATAAACACTCGTTAAATTTCCAAACGGCTTTGTTTTTGATAAATTACATTTTGATTTTTCTTTCGCAGTATCGACTATTTTTACTGGATAAAAATTATAACGAACCATTTAAAATTTTACGAGTGTTTATGAATATGGGCATAAGTCAGTTAATTTAGATAATAATTTCCCCATTTGGAGCCTATTCTAACAGAGTATTCGTTATGTGAAAAAAATAATCAGGGGTCACTGTACAGACAATAATTTTTTTTAAATTTTATATGAGTTCATAACCTCCAAATATGAAATAATACACATTTTTAACCTTTTGAATGGAGGTGCTCAAATTTTCTGTTGGATTTCAAATAAGATGGTACAAATGTACCTTCTTATGAAGTGCATTCATACACTCAATAAAAGGTGAAGCTGCATTGAAAATTTGTGAACTAATCCTAATTTTCGTGACCATACTAATTTTGGTTGTTCAGCATCGAACCTCGCAATGCATTCTTTACATCTTCACATAGGCGTAATTCGGGGGTGGCAAGGGGTGACAGTTGCCACCCCAGAATTGTCGAGCCCAGTATTTTACCACCCCAGAATTTTTAAGTAAGTCTCAATAATTTACGAATACTTAATTGAAAAATACAAGTCTATAACATGATGACATTGAGTAAAAGTAAAAGTTTTTATTTTGTATCATGTAGACTGAGCATGCATAAATTAAAATTAGGCACACTTTTGAGTTGTGTATGAACGATAATTACTTTATATGTAGTTTAGTTAATAACTCAAGTCATTAAAAATTATTGTTTTAGGGTAAATTGTTAGCAATTAAATTGTTATAAAAATAGTCTGAAAATGCTTCAACTAACAAATTTAAAGCCAGTTTTTAAAAAAATTCCCCGGACCCCCCTTTCACCTGGGGCCTAGAGGGTATCTCCCAGAATCCCCCCCCCCCCCCCCCGATACGTCTTGCCCCCCCAGTTAGAAAGCTGAAATGACGCCCATGCATCTTCAGTTCAAACAACTCTGAAAATTCAGTTTCTCATTTTTATGTTCACGGTCCCTTATTGAACTCCGAGAAGAATATTCTTCACATTTACTTCTTACCGTTCTTAGGAGGAACATTTTTGATAACATACCTCCTAAGCTTCACGGTGACTCAAAGCTCAAAACATCTTTCCCTATCTGGGTTGAATCCTTCACACCATTTCTAACAGTCTTTAGAATGAACGCTCATAACTTCATAACAATTTTCAGCCTAAACCTCATGTTCATGCTTTACCACATAGCTCAAGACGTCTTGCATTCTTCTTAAAACTCATAGAATGTTGGTACCAGGGACCCAGAACGAACAGATTTTTCGTTTGGTTTCGTTTCGATTTAGCTCCGAAAAAAAATTCAGTTTCAGTTAATATCGTTCCTACTTTAAAAACATTTCGTTTCCGTTCAAATAAATTCCAGATATTTTTATATAAAAATCTGATGTGGCCAGCACATAACCTCTCGCCAGATATGTGCCACTACAAAATAATTCTCACATATATTTGCAAAATCTATGGGATATTTTAATATAAATTATGTACAATACATACATTTTCTTTATATTCAATATCCTGAAATATTCTTTTTCTACTTTCCTTTTCTTTTTCTTTATATTCGTCATTTTTTCGCAAATTCCTTTTATATTCTTTTTTACGTATATTATTTGCGTTGTTGACTTTTTTTATTTTCATAATCTTCATAATGATGTACAAATATTTTTGCCAGTGGCATACAAATATTTTTGACAGTGACTTTTATGTGTCAATTACAAACATTTGAATTTCTTGCCTTGAAGTAGATTAATCTGAGAATTTTTACATCAAATTATTTTATATGCATTTCTTTATCTCTAAATCTAAAGAAGATATAATAATGAATTTATATTTATCGAATAACGAATTTAACGTTCTTTAATATAAGTATTTACATAAATTTTCGATAAATAATATTTAGATGATTTTTTTCTTGTAACTACTACTTCCGGTTGTCCTATTGTTACCAAAACTTAATCAACTCTTTCCATTATTGTTAGATTGAGGAATCCGTAGTTAAAAATGTCTTAAGTCTTATAGTATTTGAGAAATCGTGGATACAACATCCACCCACACATCCACACACACATACGGACATAATCGTAAAAATGTTATAATCGGATTCTAGGGACCTTAAAACGTGCTTATTCATTAAAATCTGGATATGCGATTTTTAGCATGAATTCAATACCTCTCTTAGCGAGAGTTAAAAAAACTCCTACACTTATTTTTAATAGTTTTAGTAATTATTATTATTATACGATAATTAGGTAATTAAAAAATAAAATATTATTATTATACCTACTTTATAAAAACAATAACAACAGAATATTAAAGGTCTTATTTTAAAAGAAATTTTTTGCACGCGTCAAAATTTAGAAATCGAGCCTTGGCGAGTTTTCTAAATAAGAAGCAACCCGAAAAAGAACCAGCCTATAATAAAAATTATGGGTTTTTGACTGTTTTTAAAATTTTCAATAATTATGGCAGCCCAGCCGTGGTGTAGTTGGTAACACGCAACAGTACAAATGTTGAGATCGTGGGTTCAAATCCCGCCGGCTAGCATTTTTTTCTTTCTTTCCTTGATTTAAATCAAATAAAAAATAGCACTTAGATTCATCTTAATCTACTCTTTGACAATGCTTTGTTTATGACCTCTTTCTAAGCACCCTTTGGTCCATCCTCCATCATCTTTGATCCCTAGCGCAGAGCGCTCCTTCCTAACCCTCTGACCAATTCCTCATCCCAATCTTCACACTCCCTCACTACACCACGCTCATCTTCTAAGCACTCCACTTACTCCCCCTCATCTGTTCCGACTGAGCCAACTCGATCCGCGTCCGCGGCGAGGCCAGTCTCAGCTGTAGCTCCGAAGTGTTTTCATGTGCCTGACCGTGAGTGCCTACTATGTTATGCTATGCTAGTGCAGTGTGAGTGACTGTGACTGTGACATGAGTGATCTGCAAGTGAACGGGCTGGAGGCGGCCACCGGCAACATCCAGGCCTCCAGGCCCGGAACCCCCAACCCCCGGACTACCACTATCAGCACTATTGCCGTGCAGAGCGGGAAGACGAGATTGGTGATAGCGCTACTACAAGTGGGTACTCTACTCAACATCAGCTTTATAAGGGATTTCTTATAAGAAATACTTACATTAGTTAAAATAAATTTATAACTTTGCGGTGTTCTATTATTGTTATGATAATACTTCATTTAGTAAAATATAATGTAGTATTTGACGTTTATAAATATAACTACTGCATGTAATAGTAATTTTTATATCATTACGGGTTATTACCCATTCCTGGGAAGTTTTTGATAATGACGATATGTCAGTACGGTTGAGAGCATTTCAAGTTACCGTGATATTCGATAATTGGAAATAATTTTTGGTTTCTCGTTTGACAACGGTTGGAATCGAATGTGGGTCGTAGTAATAATAAGAAAATTAAACATGTAGTAATATGTAGTTTTTGGCTATATTTGGGATGTTACATACAATATATATATATATATATATATATATATATATATATATATATATATATATATATATATATATATATATATATATATATATATTATGCATAGAAATATTTCATGGATTATATTTACAAAACTCTGATGTGGTCAACACAAAACCTCCCGCCAATTAATTTTTATAAATTTGTATATACATTCTAACATATACATACTAATATGCTGAAAACTGTATTAAGTCCCATACCATCTACCTACGCTTCTATTTCGATACGATACTATTATTAATTTGAAATTAGTTCTTTGACAGTGACATTTATCTGTCAGTTGCATACATTTGAGATATGAACTGTGTAACGTGTGTAACCAAGGAGTTGTGTTTGTTTAAAGCGTAGGATCCGGGATTTAAATTACACATAATTTTATAAATTTATCCATAAAATATATAGAAAAAGTATGAATGCAAATCTGTAGAAAATTTAATAATCTTTAATTTTTATAATAAAATAAATCTGAAAAAATAATATTTAAAGGTATTTTTCGGAGAAAAACTATTATGAGCTTCAAGTAAAGTGCCATTTCCAGTTATCTGATTTACACCAAAATCTATTGGCATCTTTCCATATTAGAATAAGGTATACATACAAGGTTTCAAAATTTTCTGATTGGTACTAGAGCGTAAACAGGAACCACACACACATACATACACACACACACACACACACACACACACACACACACACACACACACACATACATACATACATACATACATACATACATACATACATCCACCCATACATATAGTAAAATCGTATTCTAGGGACCCTAAAACGTATTTATTTCTTTAACCTAATACAATACCTTCCTTACCTAAAGGTGGAAATCGTGAAATGTTAAAATTGGATTCTAAGGACCTTAAAACGTAGTCATTTCCCAAAATCTCGATATGCGATTTTTAGCGCGATCCCTATACCTCCCTTACCAAGGGTAGCGGGAGGTAAAAATGATATTTAATAAAATATAGTTGAATATGTTTTTCAATTTATAAATAAATATGTCATCACGGCATATTACCCATTACTGGGTATGCCAATCTGCTCTGTACTTTGTACACAGATATCTGTAATGATGATGACATTTATAATTCTGTTAAAATAAATCTCAAACCACTTACAATAGCTATTTGTGTATAAAGAGCGCAAAATGGGATATTGTCAACAAAAATTTATTTGTTTCAAGTACATTAAACTAGTGCAGTGAAAAAGTGGATGGCCATTGGGAACGTTCACGCCAAACTTTTGCAGGTGGCAGCACAACTATTCACACAATTTATTTTATATTTAAATTTAGTTTATCATTATTTTACATTCTTATTGAGCTATTGCTTCAATCTAAGCATTTTATACTTTCGTTTTTGTAAATGAAAGCGCTATTTTATTTTCACAGCAGTGCGGCATTTTGTTTGGTTATGTAATATACCGACAGAGCAGTTATATGTCAGATTGACTTGTGAAGGTGGTAAATGTGTAACTACAGTGCCAATAAATGCCATTAGTTCCTGACTAAACGTTTCTATTAAGAATGTAGACAAGACATTTCTCAACATTGTATAGTTAGAAATTTGGACAGCGAGCATTTTTCTACTTTGTCGCGCATGAGCGGCAAAGTGACATTTTGCGTTGACAAAAGAGAGCGCAAATGGCTACTTTGTATATAGACTGTAGAAAAAAATAATCTCAAATACAGCCGGTGATTAATTTGGTTCTTGTAGAATTACAAACACACCCCATTATATTGGACCTCTGTAACACGAGGGGGTCTTCTAAAGCTGACTGCAATCCTACCGACTGCTGATGATAACTGCAAACTGCTTACTCCCAACGATGATACACTGACTCTTACTGGTGGACGCCTCTGATGGCTGGCGTCCAACACTTCGTGCCGAAGGCTTCTTGAGAAGGAAGAACACACAGACACTTTAAACTTTAACTTATGATCACTACGGACATGAACACAACTTGTTGAGTAAAACTAAACTTTTATTTACATGATTAAATATAACTTAATTAAACATAACTAACAAAACTGTTACATTTTGTAACCTTGCGGGCGGGCATTCTGCACACGCGCCCCGAAACTAAAAACACTACATGTTCACTCCACGACTATCTGATGTCGTCTCTCCCATGTTTATCCCATGGCTAACTAATGCCGACTCTTCCATGTTTATCCCATGGCTGACTAATACTGACTGCCTTAAAACAAAAACGCTATCTCCAGGACAGGATTATCTTAGGGGTATGGGGTGCATAGGCAAGGGCATCCATAGTCACGTACGCATACACAATAATTTCTAGACTTAATTATCAACAAATAAATGTCGTGACTATCATAATACGATAAGAATTTCTAAACTGAATTTTGACATTTATAACTTAAACAGATAAACAGAGTTAAAATATGAATATTGAAACTATAATTTAGAAGAGTTTATAAAAAGTTATTTATCTGTTATTGTGCTTACCCTCGCCTTGTCACATTATCCTCCCCTTAAGATATAAATATATCGCAAAATCGATATATTTATTCTTAAATCCTGAACTGAAGATAGTTTCCAAATTCTGCAACCACAGAACATAAAACACATACATAAAACAAATAAAACATCAAACATTACCCATATTACAAATATGAGACAAAGCATAAAACATAGAATACAAAAAATTGCAAAACAGGTACAAATGTACAAACACAATTAACATAATACGATAAAACACACAATAGGTATATAACCTAAGACATTTCAAATGCAAAGCATACAAACATAAAGCATCAAACATATTACAAATATGAAACAAAGCATAAAACATAGGATACAAAAAAAATTGCAAAACAGGTACAAATGTACAAACACAATTAACATAACATGTTAAAAACAGACAAAAGGTATAAAACCCATGACATAAAGCATAAAGCTTACCAACATGAAACATTATAACCATAATGCAAATACAATAAAAACGTAAAACGTTTTAACAAATTACAATTAACATAACATGTTAAAAACAGACAAAAGGTATAAAACCTATGACATAAAGCATAAAGCTTACCAACATAAAACATTATAACCATAATGTAAACACAATAAAAACGTAAAACGTTTTAACAAATTACAAATTCAAATTATCAAATGCCAGAAAGGAAAAGGGTATTTTATTTTCCTATCTAATAAAAATTACTAATCTAACATGCAACTTAACTAGCCAAAAAAACTAAACACTAACAAAAATCGTCATATAATCGTCATAAATGAAAACAACACAAAGGTCACTGCACTGAACGAGGGAGGAGGCTTTTCACACCTAAGTGGTCTAAGGGATGGCACTACAAAAAATTTGTAAACACTGCTGCAAGCGATAACGTCGGTCCTGGAATGCAAGACATCACCAGTGGCGTGCTCTCGGCGTAACGCTTGCACAGGTGGGCATGCTATGTTCACCTCTCCGATGTTCATGCCCAAGTCGCCATTCTCGATGTCCTCTTCGTTGACCATTTGCAGATCCATTTCGTGCAGGTTGTCGTCATATACTGTGTTCATGTCCAGTTCATCAGCTACTTCGCTGTGTTCTTCCTCAGTCTCACATTTCGCTGTTTCCTCCGGCAGGCAATTCTCTTCAATCATTTTTCCTTCTTGTACGCCCTTGTCACTCGCTGTGACGACTATTGTCGGACTTTCCGGTCGTGGTATGTCTACCACCGCAAAACGATCCTCTATTGCCAGCAAGGACTCAATTTCTTCTAAACTGATCCTCCCTACTGGCAACTCGTGCACTCCATGCCCTGGAGACAACGAATCTAACGGCGCCTGCGGTGCATAAACCTGGTACGCCCATGCTGAACCATAAAAACTTGGCGCACAAGTCGGAAAAAATGATGGTGGTAATATGGTGCGTCCTGCATAGGTTATTTCTAACCAACGCACCATATCTGTGCCAGTGGTAGGCCGCTTACACAAAGGAATTTCAAAATACAATTCCCTTGCCTTACCACTGAGCCTGAACACTATTGCACTGCCGAGAAAAACTTCATCCCAGCCGTATCGTCTGCTGGCTGCTGCCATGTTCTGGATATATTCTCCCACTCTGCCATCACCAGAGAACGTATTTATTTCAAGTAATACGTCAAGCATATCTGGTGACGGCTGATACGGCCTGGGTTGCTGTATCATCGCTGGCGTCGTGGTCGCAAATGTGTACATACTGTACACCAAGTACACTCTCCTCGGTCACAAACTAATAATTCTAAAACTAATAACGTAAGATCTTTTCGGATGAATAAGAGTAAATCATTACTCTCATTATCCTACCCGTTGACTGCGCCACTGTAACACGAGGGGGGTGGAACAGGCTGATAATACTACTTTGATGACTGGTGGACGCCTCGGATGGCTGGCGTCCACGACTTCGTGTGATGGAGGCTTCTTGAGAAGGAAGTACACACATACACTAACACTTTAACTTTACACTGATGAACACTACGGACATGAACAAATACTTGTGTTTATAAACTAACTAATACTTTTCTTTACATGATTAAATATAACTTAATTAAACATAACTAACAAAACTGTTACATTTTGTAACCTTGCGGGCGGGCGTTCTGCACACGCGCCCCAAAACTAAAACACTACATTCCGTCAACAAAACACGTTTTTCCGACGCCACGTACTAATTTCGACTATCCATGTCCTGTTCATCAGCTACTTCGCTTACTTCCTCAGTCTCACAATTCGCTGTTTCCTCCGGCAGGCAATTCTCTTTATCCATATTTCCGTCCTGTACGCCCTTGTTACTCGCTGTGACGGCTATTGTCAAACTCTCTGGTCGTGGTATGTCTACCACCGCAAAACGATCCTCTATTGCCAGTAAGGACTCAATTTCTTCCAAACTGATCCTCCCTACTGGTAACTCGTGCACTCCCTGCATGGCAAAAGAAACGTGGCCGTATGCCACCCACGAATGCCCTGGAGACAACGAATCTACCGGCGCCTGCGGTGCGTAGACCTGGTGTGCCCATGCTGGACCATAAAAACTTGGCGTACAAGCCGGAAAAAATGACGGTGGTAATATGGTGCGTCCTGCATAAGTTATTTCTAACCAACGCACCATATCCGTGCCAGTGGTAGGCCGTTTATACAATGGAATTGCAAAATACAATTCCCTTGCCTTACCACTGAGCCTAAACACTATTGCACTGCCGAGAAAAACTTCATCCCAGCCGTATCTTCTGCTGGCTGCTACCATATTGCGGATATATTCTCCCACACTGCCATCACCAGAGAATGTATCTATTGCAAGCAATACGTCAAGTATATCTGGTGACGGCTGATACGGCCTGGGTTGCTGTATCATCGCTGGCGTCGTCCTCCTTAGCATCATCATCACCATCAGCTTCAGAGACCCCCCTCGTGTTACAGTGGCGCAGTCAACGGGTAGGATAATGAGAGTAATTGTTTACTCTTACTTATCCGAAAAGTTCCTACATCAGTTTCAGTATTATTAGTTTGTGACCGAGGAGAGGGTACTTGATGTACAATATGTACACATTTACGACCACGACACCAGCGATGATACAGCAACCCAGGCCGTATCAGCCGTCACCAGATATGC
The DNA here is from genome assembly GCA_963082715.1 of Harpalus rubripes. NCBI lineage: Eukaryota > Metazoa > Arthropoda > Insecta > Coleoptera > Carabidae > Harpalus > Harpalus rubripes. The sequence continues at coordinate 7,493,400 of OY720450.1, forward strand.
TTGAGATATTGCTTGCAATGAATACGTTCTCTGGTGATGGTAGCGTGGGAGATTATGTCCAAAACATGGGGCAGTCGGCATCAGTTAGCCATGGGATAAACATGGGAGAGTCAGTATTAGTTAGCCATGGGATAAACATGGAAGAGTCGGTATTAGTTAGCCATGAGAGTAACATGGAAGAGTCGACATCACATAGCCATGGGATAAACATGGGAGAGTCGGATTAGATACTCGTAAGAGTGAACATGTAGTTTTTAGTTTTGGGGCGCCCGCCCGCTGTATTAGTTAATAATGTAATCATTTAGTTTAAATGTAAATAAAAGTAGTTAGTTAGTAACCAACAAGTTGTGTTCATGTCCGTAGTTTTCATCAGTGTAAAGTGTAAAAAGTGTAAGTGAATGTGTGTTCTTCTTTCTCACAAGCCGTGGACGCCAGCCATCAAAGCGTCCACCAGCTAGTAAGTGTATCATCGTTGGGATTCATCATCATCATTAGTCATCAGCAGTATTATCAGCCAGTTTCAGAAGACCCCCTTCGTGTTACACCTCTTATTAGATAAATTAATGTTTTAATTAAATAAATGGATACATATTACCATAAAATTAAACTACTCGTATAATGCCATTCGATTTCGAATACCTTACATATTCCTGTAACACATAAAAAAAACCTTTGGAAGATCTACTTTTTCAAATACATATTATTTTTATCATAAACCCAAATTTTTCTTAAGGTATTATCCGTATTCTCATAATACCCGATATTACCGTAAAAATACCTGTATATCCCTAAATAATACCTGAATTTGTCCAATAATACCCGCAGTACTGTCTCTTTTGAAATTACCTACATACATCTATTATTTATTTTATTATCATTTACAAGAATAAATATGACATGATATTATTATGGTTTTCCAAGTATTTGCGGTATAATTTGTGAATATTTTCAGAAACGCATGGCATGGCATGAATAATACTTAAAAATAGAACAATAAATTTGAATTAATATTTCTATTGTTTTTGCGTCCTATATTCTTAGATTTCCCACAATATTGACCACTACAATTTTATTTATATTGCAACAATAATATACAGGGTGTTTCTCGGATACAGTACACGCCGATTATTTTCTTTATTATTGGAAATGTTGTAGATGAAGGGGGACATCCACTTTTTTTGACCAGTGGTTCTCAAACAATAACATTTTTTGAAATGAGATGGTATATATTTTGCAGGCCTATTCGATAGAGTATTTTTTTCTGAATTCAGCCATGTATACATTTTATATCCTTATATTACAAAAATATTGATGAAAATGCAATTGTAATTAAAATTTTTTTTATAGTTATTTTTCAGTAAGCTTTGTTTGAAAAAATAAACTGCTATCTGTCAATTTGAATTATTTAGTGCATGAATAAAAAAATATTTGTTTCATTTTAATTTAAGTTTCATTTTTCAATAATAATACAGTACTATTTATTATTATAATGTTATATACGAGAATTTTCAATAAACAAATACATCATTACGTTTCTTTCCTACATAAAAAATGTACATACAAGAGTATTCCTTTAAATGAAAACAAGAAATACTCGTATTCCATTTATTAAAAATAAAAAAGTATTAATACATTTTTACAAAATGATGTGAATGAAAAATATTTAGTTTATCAAAAAAGATAAAGAAAAAATATTTAAAACAACTTTTTCCTCGACTATTGTTAATTATCTTGTTTGTATTACAAAATTGATAAAAATATGAAATATATTACAGAAACATACTTAAGTAAATATTACACTTTACAATATACGATAACGTAATAAAAATTAGCTCAAATCTATAAACTTTTAGCAAAACATTTTTGTAATTTTGATACAGTATGTACAAAAACCAGTAGCGAATAATTACATAAGAAATTGATGAATAATTCAATAGGTAACAAATATTTTATTCATGTATACATATTCCACTATATTTTAATTACTTTTTGTAAATACAGACGAGTATAATATATGTGCATACAACTATGTATTTTAATACCTAAAAGTAACTAAATTGCACATTATAAAGTTTACTTAGTAAACAATGTGATGAGAAGAGGAAGTACTTTATTAAATATTGTAATGTTTTTATTTATTTGGGCGAAGTGCAAAAAAAATATTATTATTTAAAATTAAAGTTTATTAAATGATAGATAAATAAGAAAAAGATAATTAAAATAATTATTTTCTATGGTTAAACAAATATTAAATACTATTTTAAAGATTAAGAATATTATAAAACGCTTAAACACTAAGATTATTTATTTAAATAATATTTATCTCACTTATTTATTTATTTATATAACTACATTTATTTATGTTCACTACTCGTCGACTGCTTGTTTATGTCACCAACTATTCACTTCACGACGCTTGATTATATCAGAAGAGTACAATAGATCACGTCACCCCAGCAATTAAACAAGTCTGAACAGGTCTGTTTACGTCCGCTCACGACTATTGCGTCATCGCTAAAAATAGACACTCGCTGCGGCGACGGCGGCGGCTATGGTGGCGGCGACGGCGGACGCTCTACGTTACAATATTTCTCAAAACTTTCAAATATGTATTTAGTAGTTGCTCAAAAAATATAATTCTGATTCTAACAGAATCTCTTCGCCAATAAATATAAACGAGTAATATAATTTGAAGACCGCTTGACAAATACAACCATATAGTCCTAATATTGTAACTATGAGTTACATACAGCGACATGCATGTATAATTTGGTTAACATTATTTGACGATGGATTTCTCAGCAGATATTCCGCAAAGACATTTATGAGGTCAAACTTACCAGGGTAGTATTTGATAATATCTGTATTTTCTCTTTAATTTTTCATAAAAGGATACAAATAATATAAATAAAAGAAGAAATTTTGCAGGAAAAGATATTGTTTATTTTGATATTACAATATGAACTTTATTGACAAAAAATCTCGAGAAAGAAAAATTACTATAATCCTCTTCTTTACACAAGTAAACTTAATAGATGGGGCCTGTTTCTCAAAAAATACGGGACTAGTATTACTAGTTCCTACATTAGTAATACTAGTGAAGTATACTAGTTTTTGTTTCTGAAATATACAAGTGTAAAATACTAGTTACTAGTTGGGAACTAGTATTTACTAGTGTATTTGACAAAAAATACTAGTATTTTGTTTCTCAAAATATTTGACTTGTCTGTCAGACTCTTAATTTACTAAAGAAAAGCTACAAGTGTCAAAAGTCTTGTAAATTTTGAATATAAATTTTAGTTAAGTTAGAAACATTAATTAATTTATTGAGACTTATTCTAGATATGAACAGAACCATGCATTAACCGTAAAAATACAACTTTTTTAAGTTTGACTAAAATATGACCCTAATATATTTCTAGTCTTTGTCTTGTCTACTCATCCCGAAGCGTGGCAAGTTTGACAGATTTTTATCCATTCATTGAATTTAACTGCTTTAGACAAGAGAATACTCTAGATAGAATACCTTTAGCATCTCGAATCATCCCCAAAATAGTTAATTTCGCATCCAGTGTAGACATTTTTAATGAAAAATAATTTAATTTCAAATTAAAACACTTGAAAATGACTAATAAAATTTCACTTGTAACTTTTAACTTGTGCACTAGTAACTTGTAAACTAGGAGTAGTAAAATACTTTTTAGAAACACAATTTACTAGTACTATTAAAAATTTCACTTGTAACTAGTAACCTGTAAACTAGTATTTTTTGAGAAACAGGCCTCTGCTGAGTAGAACCAACCTCCCCCACTAGCGAGTCAAGCCAATCGCCAAATAATTTTAGCCAAACTATACTTTGAAGGGTGCTAAACAGTTTGGTAAAACAGTTTTTCGTAAAAAAAGTATCATAGTCACAAGTTATTACAGTTTCAAATTTGAGCGTTTCTACAAAATCGCTCATCCTCAATGTTTATTTTCGAGTTTCTTAACATTCAGTAAATAATTTTCCCTTATTGAAATTAAGTTACAGAAATCTATAAAAGTAACCAAGTAAGTTGTTTCTTTGATTATTTCAAATTCAAAAAATGGACAAAAGTTTTTTTTTGCTTAGAGTTTCTATATTGGAAATAATTTTCGTGTCGCGTTTGACTTTGGTCGGAATCGAATCCAGGTCATCCAAATCACAACCTGCTGAGTACGTAACGGTCTCAGTTTCATTAATGTTAAAAAAATATTACTTCTGACAAATGTTAAATGTTTATTCATAAAGAACTCAAAGTTGAAAAATTATGTAAATGGTCGCTTATTTAAACATTATTTTTAGTTTACAGTTTCAAGGCCGTGTCAAAGTTCATCAAAATCATTAGCAAACATAATTTTTTTCATTTATATGAACCAGAACTTTTATCTTTACGACTTACATATACTTAAAAATAACAAATTTTATTACATTCCAATTCATTTCCAACTAAATTTATCTAGTAATTCCATCGTTTGATTGTTTGAAAACCAGTTAATACATTAGAAACCATCGAGTTGTTATCTGAATGGTTTAAAAATGAATTGGTATGGTTGGAAATAGTCCCAACGAGTGTAGTCTGTCGAAATCGCTGTTGCTGTTGCGCTGTGGAAGTGTGTCAGATATACCTGACTTTGAATACGTCATGTTTGTTACGTTGGAGTTGCGTAACTCAAATGTTAGAAACTCTGCGAAATACCAATTCATTAAATAATGGAGGCAGAATTGATCGAATGCCAATAGAATTGATACTGGTTATATTTATGGATGAACAGATTAAAATTTGGCTCTGAACTGCAAGGATTTTACACAGATATATTAATTTTTATGTCATGTATTTATAAACTCATTATACAATACAAAATTTTATTATTATTAATTTTAATTATTATTTTTGAGGGTCAACATGCTGTCCTCTATCCACAACAGCTTTGATGTGCCTAGTAAACGTGCTTAATGGTAACCTAGGTACAGATACTCGTATATCGTCATTACCGAAATCTATGATTACTCGTAGAAACAGATTGGCACACCCAGCAATGGATAATAGGCCGTGATGATATATTCATATTTTCAAAAATTTACGAATTAAACAATAAGATTGTTTATAAATTATTTACCTACGTTATTCAGTAGCTACTTATTATTGATATATCGATATACACATGCGTATTGATAGTAAAATCGATAGTTAATAAACTAATAGTACAGTGTGTTCAAATAAAAACCTAACTCGGTGTAGGCTATGAACAAAGAAACGTATGTCAATTTAAAAAGAAATCTGATGTGGCCAGAACATTACCTTTCTTCAGTTCTATATATTTTGTACAAATTCCATATAGAAAGTTTCTATATTTCCAGTAAAATTATAACACAAACATACTATGTCAATTGCACTTGACACTGATATCTGTCAAACAGAATTTTCTTAATATAGTAGATGTTTCCATGTTTATGGCACAGCTGGCTGCTTTGTGAAATTTAATTTCTTTATAATATTTTAACTCCATATCTATTGAATATGAAGTATAAAATGTAAAAATCTGATGTGGCCAACACAATACCTCCCGCCATTTAATATTTGCTTATTTAAATATACATATTTACATATTTAGTTATCCTGGAAACTGTATTAAGTTCCATTTCATATAACTATGTTTCTATTTCCTATTTTCTTTTTAAAATGATACTATTATTAATTTGAAATGATTAGTTCTTTGACAGTGACATTTATCTGTCAGTTACGTACATTCATTTGTGATATGAAGTGTGTATAACCAAGGAGTTATGTTGTTTAAAGAGTATATATAGAAAAAGTATTAATGCAAACCTGTAGAGAATTTAATAATCTTTAATTTTAATAATAACACAAATCTCGAAAAAATAACATTTAGTGGTATTTTTTGAAGAAAAACTATTTTGAGCTTTAAGTAAAATACCATTTCCGGTTATTTGATTTACACCAAAATCTAATGGCTTCTTCCCATATTAGAATAAGGTAGAAATACAAGGTTTCAAAATTTTCTGAATGATAGTATTTGAGTTAGAGTGGAGGATCCACATACACACGTACATATACACATACATATACACATACATATACACATACATATACACATACATATACACATACACACAGACTTCATCGTGAAAATGTTAAAATTGGATTCTAGGGACCTTAAAACGTGGTCATTTACCAAAATCTCGATATGCGATTTTTAGCACGATCCCTATACCTCCCTTACCAAGGGTAGCGGGAGGTAAATATTAAATTTTAGAAATGGAAACAAATTAGAAAACGGTGAATGGCTAATATACTGTATCCTTATTTATAATCATTTCTCCTTAAAATTACACTTCATTATCAATTTTGACAACTTGATTTTTGAGTTGAATAACATTTCTCTATTCATAGCCTACTCCGAGTTAGGTTTTTTTTTTTTTTTGAAAAATATATCAATGAGATTATAATTCATTAGTCACGTGACGTGTTTTCCGCCAATCAACATTCAGAATCTCCCGAGTTACATGTCTATCACAGCGATGATAAAAAACAAAGAAATTATCACCTTACACTGTAAAGTTTTAACGTAGCTGCAACTACCTTTTTGGGTTGAAACTATATGCAACCCCAAGGTAGAACAATCCTTCCTTTTTAAAAGGTCGATGCACCAATCTCTGTTTAGGGTAATAAAACCTACCTCACTACCAGGTAGACACGATACGACCCTTCATACAGTGGGATGCAAATGCCCGCAGTGGTTTACAGAAATACTTTAAAGTGATTTGAAATTTCCGTATCACAAGTTACCAGTAAATGCCTGTAAGGTTGTTAAAAATACTTTATAGTAATTTATATGAACCCCTACATGAGGTCATTGCAAATTCCTTGAAAAGTATATTACTTATTATTGGGATTTAGGAAAAATAATACATTATATATAATAAAAGATTTATTTGCTTAAACAAAATATACATAAATAAAATAAGATAAAGTATATTGTAAGTTACATAGTGTTTTATCTGTGAGGTGACTCCTGGTAAATGCCTACACGATACGAATATGTCAGGATCATTAACGATATCTGTAAACAAAGCAGATTAGCAGATCCAGCAATGGGTAATATACCTTGATGATATATTTATTTTATTTGTAAATAAAGTATGTATTCCAAAAAAGGTCACGTTCACTGGCTATTGCTCCAATTCTTGCAGGTCCTCGAGGAATATCTTCACTTTCTTTGGATCCTCTTGTAGCAAATAAAACTAAATTAATATTGTTGTGTCTAATAAATATTTGCGAACAAAAGAACATGTCATTTAAAATATTTGCTAGTTTTTCAATGTTTATTTTCTTGTAATTAAATAACAATATTATTTTATTAACAGGAAAATAATCATATTAAATGATAATTCAACAAAAATAAAATTAACATTTGGTATAGGTATATACCGCGAAATATAGTTATATTATCTTTGAAAGTATGTAAATAAAAAGAAAATGAAACAAAATAAAGAAAATTACCTTTAAAGTTCTAATTTTTATACGTCGAACATGGTTGTCAAGATGCTCGTTTCTTTACAATCGGCACATCTTCATTTTTTGTAGAAAATACTGTCATAACAAATCTACATGTATGTTATTTTGTACCGTACTAAATCAAGAAGGAGCTAAAAAATAAGAGGATATTAGTTTATAATTAAAAATATAACATAATATATTTTACCTACCTGAGTTTCAAGTATGCTCATTGCGACTGTCGACAAGAGAATAACAAATGACAGAATGACACATAAATTTCTCACCCCTCTGTGTTCTCCTTCCCATCCCTAGAAATGCGGTACCGTTATGCTGGCCTTCGGAAAAACCCGTAGAGCCTTTAGTTGCTAGCTGGACTAACAAACAATTTCTAAGAAATGCGAAAGCTTATTCGATCACTTTTCATTTCCGAAATCTTACAAATATAACTAATATCGTTTTGCATTTGTTTATATAACAACTATATAAGTCTACACATCGTCAGTTATATTTCATTGAATATTTTGGTTTTTCATATAATTTTATGAACACGGGTAAATAATGCTATAAATCAATTGTAATCTGTAATGTTTTGCATTTCACACATTTATTTGTCTATCTTGTAATATGATATGTATATTCAATAGTTTGTTATAAATCACTTTCTATTAAGTAACGTAGAAAACGATGTATGTATGCACGGAATTATAAAAAATATAATAAGATTAATAAACAAATTTAATTTGTATTAACAATGTAAATTCAATAAGTTTGCAAATTTCAGTAAAACTGAATATTTTATATTATTTCTGCCGTCTTTTTCCTATTATTCCTTTGTAATTTCACATGTATGACATTGTTACGTGCTAATTAATGTCAAGTCCATAGTTTTTTATGATAGGAACTGTACCTCAAATTAAAAGTAGAACATTCAGCTCGAATCAACCCTAAAGGTATAAACATGTTACAAAGGTAGTAGCACCTACCTAATATACCTACAGTGCAACACAGATGCCTGTAAGCGAATTGAATCTGCCCTACCAAAATTTCCTACCTTTTTCTTACCATGTTTCGACCTTCCTACCCTAAATCAACTTTAAGGAAGATTCAACAACTCATTTGGAGATTCATCTTCCCTGTTTCTACCCCAAAACTTTACAGTGTATTTATATTCGTTACTAGGGGATTTGTTTTCTTTATTTGCAACATTGACAGTTAATTTTGAGTATAAATATGTGCGATAATCGTTGGGTTGATATCAACAACGATGAAAATAATAAGGCAATTGTCAAATTAACCATGTTATAATACAATATATTAAAAGTTAGGTTAGCAGCATACACAATGTGTCACAAATATTCATTATATTCTCTCATTAAATATAAGCTCGTGATATGATTAATAATCGAAGATATTGCTCGTGAAACCGAAGCAGCACATTTCACTCATCCTTCGGGCCCGTGAAATCTGCAATTCGGTTTCACTCGAGAATATCATCGATGATAATCATATCACTTGTTACATTACGTATGATAGTAGGCCCATAATTAAATGCTAGTTTATCGATATTTTATCGATATTTGACCAACAGCATATCAATATTTGCAATAGAATTTATTAATAATAAACCAAACTTCTGTTTAATCGATAAATCTAATCGTTATTACTGATAATTATTAAACACTGAAAGCTCTGAAAGCAGTTTCAGGCTTTTCATAAAGCCTATTACTGCTTCAGGAGTCAGATTCCTGATATCGTTAGTCCTTAGGTACTTGGATGGTTAAGTCTACTGCCTGCTAAAACTGAACATTCACATAAATGTTTTTCGAAGTTTCATCGTCCGTCTTCTTCGCAAAGTAGCCATACATTCTTTTCTGCTATAAAATCTTGCATAGATTGTGTGTCAGAGGACAATGAGCAATAAGGATGTTAGTCGTTATTCTATGAGATTCTTTGGCGTTAAACAAAATACCTATATCTAACAAAAGAATCCTTACAATTCAGATGGTATGTTCCAAAATTAATAACTGTCAACTTACATATCAAGCCTGCTATATAACTTTTAATTTATTTCTTACTAAATTATTCCTCTTTCTGTCTCATCTGCATTAAGATTTGTCACAGTTAAACGACACAAACGTAACAAATCTTCGACATTCTACTCATTCTAGACATTCAACATTCTTGACTTATCTGTCTATGTGTGTGCCTGATCGGCATTCACGTATTCACGAGCATGTATGTGATGTGGTAACATTCATGGATCATGGATCATGGCCTGTGGTCTTGAGGGCGTCCAATTGTCGCTTATTGTTCCGCAGGTCGCGAAGTTACAATCACGTAGGCGTGGAAAAGAAGAATGCGAAAATAAAAGAAACAAATTGGATAAAGGCTTGTGAAAGAGGTGTTATACAACTCTGAAACTTTGATTCTGTATGTAATGGTTATTAAAAAAATTGTTATTGGGTTCCAATATTTCCAATTTCAAGTAGCATAAAAGTAATCCCTGTGGTGCTCTCTCCACGACAGCTTTGTGAATTCGTGAGGTGACTAATTGCAATCGCCAAAATCAGTATTTTGATTCCGGGTACACCATGTTTCCTTAATATTTTCATCTATTTCGGGACAGATTGACATTGATTTATACAACTTAACAAAAATAAAAATTAACCAAATGAATGATAACGTTGAATATGACAACGAAATTAAACATTTTATTATATTTAATGCTAATAATAATAACGCAACCATCAATATAACAAATATAAATAATGTTTTCATACTTACATCTATAATAATTATTAGTAATATCACTAATGCGGTTTAGGAACAACGTTCCGAATAGAAACCGGTAAATAATTTAAGGACTTACGGAACACTAACCGTAAACCTGATCGAACCGGTTGCATTACGGAACATACTATATGATGTGAAAGTTATGTTAGTTAAAATTTAATAGATTAACAATCAATTTTTACCTTCCGTTACCTTTAGGTAAAGAAGGTATTGTCTTTGGTCAAAAAATTCGGTGATCAGTTTTTTATGAATAAGCACGTTTTCGAGTCCCTGGAATAAGACTACTATTTTTACGATGATGTCTGTATGTACGTATGTATGTATGTGGTGATTTTTTCGGATCCGATAACTCAAATACTACAACTCAAAAAATTATAATTCTTTCGTATTCCTTCTCTTTACATCCGTGTGAAGAGATGATTAAATTTTGGTTACAATTGGACAACCAGAAGTACCCTCATTTTAATATTTTAACAGTTTTTCTTGAAAATATCATTTTTCCATATTTAATGTTATTATAAATATTAAAGAATATTTTATTCTCTATACGATTTGATTACATTTTATACTTGATATTCAATGAATATAGAGCTAAAAAATTATAAAGAAATTAAATTTCATAAAGCAGCTATCTATGCTATAACCATGGAAACCGCTACTATATTAGCAAATGCTGATTGATAGATGTCAGTGTCAAGTGCAATTGACATGTTTGTGTTATAATTTTACTGGAAATATGGATTCTCTTAGGTACATTAAACTTTCTGTATATAGAACTGACAGAAGGTAATATACTTGAAATGAGGAATCTTGTGCAAGAAACTGTCTGTGTTGAATTTGTACAAAATACATAGAACTGACGGAAGGTAATGTGCTGGCCACGTCAGATGTTTTAAAGTAGGTATCGAAGTGAGTGAAAATATTGAATTAACCAGTAAGCACTTTGTTCAGATTTGGCAAAAAAAATATAATAGAACGCACTAACTCACTTGATTTGGTAATATGAGACTTTTGGCTATTTTTAGACTTTTTTAAAATTTACGGAGTAGAAAGTTTCGAAGCATGCCATGGCGACTAAATATCATAGCGCCCAAATTTCATTGCGTCTAAATTTCACAGCGCCCAAAATTCACAACGTTTAAATGAAGCCCCACCACCACTTGTCACAACGGCTAAATTTAACCTGGCCACTACAGGTGGTGATTTTGAAATGTGCAACAGATGGCGACTTTCTTATGTAGTTAATACATTGCCCCAGCGCCTGTAGGTAGGTACTACAGTAGTTAACAGCGACCAAATATTCAAAACCAGAATATTTCAAACCGCACCGAATCATTCAAATCCCGAATATTCAAAAACAGGATCGCGCATCGCCAGAAAGCGCCACTTCGCCCGAATCATTCAAAAGGATACGTGGGCGTGGCCAAGTTTTGCTTGGGTTTGGTTAGATTAGATGCGCTTTCTGTTGCACAATTCACAATAAATGTTGACATATTTACAGTTTGCTGAACTACCAACACCACTTGTATTGGCGGAAATAAACCAGGTCAAATTTAGACGCTGTGGCAATTGGTGGTGGAGCATCATTTAGACGTGTAAAGTTTGGGCGCTGTGAAATTTAGATGCTATGAAATTTGGGCGCTATGACATTTAGACGCTATGGCACGTACTCGAAAGTTTTCGTCTGAAGAGGAAATTGATGCTGCAATGCATGATTATTTTGAAAGCATTCAGCATTCCAAAAGAAAATTAGTTGGAAGCTTTTAAGAAATGGAAAGAAAGAATTGTGAAGTATATTATTGTCAGTGGCGGATTTTCGCACAGGCGAAGGCAGTGCGCGCTTGGGGCCTCTTAAATCGAGAGGGCCTCAAATTTCAGGTCTCAAAATAAAAATTGTTTTGTTTTATTTTTTTATTATTATTTTCTTAATAAAAATAATTAAGAATTTAATAGTGTTCTCTAAATTAAATTGACAAATGAATAACGCCATCTATGCCACATGTTTTGTGGCGGCCTAAGGGTCATATTTCAAACCATATGCAAGTTTGCTCTCTACTGACGAGGTAAAGATAGAATATCCTTATTACTTACTTTAAATTTGGCGCTAATACGGGTCGTTCACAACTCTTTCAAAATACAGATAAGAAACCGGAAACCTACTTTCAACTTTTGTAATTCCCGGTAGATTTTGACGTCATACTTACGGTTTCTATTCTAAACGCTGTATATTTGTGAAAATTATATCTTATTGTAAATTTTCAAAAAATACTTTAGACTAACGGTAACGTTACATACAGAACTCAATTTGATAAAATTCGGGTATATGTTATAAACTAAATAGATACGTTATCTCTGTTAGGGTGGTTGCATGCATTTCGCGATAAAATTATTCTTAGTTTTTTAGGCTGTATTCGTGAAAAATGTGACATTTTCGATTGCAAATTTTCAAAACATTTTAATGTTAAGTACATTCATTTTATATGAATTTAATCTAACTTTTTTTCAAAAAAAAAATGCCAAAATCAATATAAATTTTGCTTTCAGTTCTAATTATTGTGAAATTTGATATTTTTCATGGTTTTGCAACTACATGTATATAAAATTCTTGAGCGGCGGATTTCCTAAAATTCAAAATGTTTTTGTTGTATTTCTTATTAATAAACCCTGTTTTCAAATAAATCGTGTATGTATTTGCATTATTATTTTTATTAATAATCTAAAGTGCGTGCTGCAGTGCTCACTATAATGGAATTGAAAATATAGGAGTGGGGGGTGAGGGCACGGTTGGGGGGGGGGGGGGCAAAAAATTGAATTGCGTTTGGGGCCTGATTATTGTTGAACATAATTCAAATAAAAATTTAATTTGTAAAGCAAATGAAATCGTGTACTTTTAATTGAATGATATTATTAGATTTTGATTCGTCATGTAGCTATTACCTATTATTATTAAAATAGAGAGTAGGAGGGCCTCGGTAGGAGTATGGCAAATAATTTATATACAATGTTAGCTGTAATAATATAATTAAATTAAATTTAAAAAATATAAATTAATATAAAAAATTTGAGATAAATACCAGATAATTTTTTTTGTAGTTGGAACCAATCGTAATTAAAATTAGACAAAATATAAATGAATAAATAATAAATTACATCATATGTTTATTTTGTTATCTTGGACTACCATGTATAAATTTGTTTATAATTCTCCATTTGAAATCTTTTCACAATATGAAATCTTATGAGTCATTCTATAATTTTATCCACTTTTTTGCTTTTAATCTAAATCACCAACTGTAAATACTAATTACATCTTACAAACAGCTAAATTTACAAGTGCAACGTATAATCTGAGCTGTTGTTTTAATAAACACAGTTAGGTATATTTAAATACTGGCACGCTGTCTTAGCCAAGTGGAAAAGAATTATGTGTATTAGTCAGTGTTTGAAAACAATTCAAATCATTGTTTTGTTCACATTTACTGAGATATATTTAATTGTTTCAAGATTACAGGTGTTTGTCTAATTTAATTCAAGGATGGATATTTATAATAAAAACGACTAAAAGGTTTTTTACTGTTGTTTGTTACTGTCATTAAGCTTGAAGACTAAATAAAAATAAAAGTTAAAATTACGATATAGAAAATTATTTTTATCTATCTTCCTTGGCCTTTGTCCTGAATTTCTGGCATGGTCAATGCTTTTTTATGCAGACACAGAAAAATACTCTGCCTGACGTTCAATGTGTGACATGACATATTTGTCAACAACAAGGTGCTGAAAAAATTATTTTAATAGAATTATAAACAAATTGAGCTTCATTTAAAACGAAACAAATATTTGTTAACAACTTTATAAATAGTGTTTTATTTGATTTCCATCCTAAATAATTCAAATTAACAAATAGCAATTTGTTTTTCATACATAGCCTACTGAAAAATAACTAAAAAAATCAAATTTATTTAAATTTTAATTGGATTCTTCTCAATATTTAATTCATAAAAAAATACGCTATCGAATAGGCATAAAAACTGGTATAGTCCCATTCGAAAAAATCTGGTGTGGCTAACACAATACCTTCCGCCATTTACAGCACGCGTCACAAAAAGATTAACCTAATCCTTATTTTTGGATTAGCGAATTTTACTCTTATTTTGGCAGTTTATTTTTACTTCCTTGTACGAAGTAAAAGAAGTATTGTAATCGCGAAAAATTTCGGTTTTGAGATTTCAACGGAAATATCCATTTTGACCATCCCTGAATCCATTCTGACTAATTTCGTCGTGACGTCTGTACGTACGTACGTATATCGCATAACTCAAAAACGGTATCCGTAGAAAGTTGAAATTTTGTATTTAGAACTTCTATAACATCTAGTTGTGCACCTCCCTTTTTGGTCATTACATAATTTCCAAAAATGGTACTTTATTTGAAGCCTATAATAGATTTCAATGAAAAACTATATTAAAATATAATCCAAAACGTTTCAAATTTGGTATATAAGACTTTTATATCAATTGGAATAGCATAGCAGATTTTGGTTAAAACAGGCTAACCGGAAGTCAAATATTACCTGAAGTTGTTAACATTTTTTCTTGAATAAAATGGTTTCATTTTAATTTTAGAAATAAATGCTTCAAATAAGAATTTTAGAGAATTAAATTCTGTGTCTAGCACACCAAGTATTATTAAATCAGCCCTTTGTATAAGCGAGATATCTAAATTTAAAACTTATATACTTTTTGGTTTTTGTAATGAAGCTTGCTATGGATTAGGACAAAAAATAACAAAAAAATTAAAAATAGATGTTAATGTTAAATTTCGTCAAACACGTGCAATTTTATAATTGGGTCTATACTTTATCTTCATATTGGTCTTGCGTACAAGGAAGTCGTGTGGTGTCCACATCAGATTTTTTAAAATATAGTTTGACTACCTTTTTTGATAATAAAATGATTTCCTTTCCTATTTACTTTTTACCTTCCGTCACCTTTAGGTAAGGAAGGTATTGTCTTTGGTCAAAAAATTCGATGTTGAGTTTTTAATCAATAAGCACGTTTTAGGGTCCCTAGAATACGAATTTACTATTTTTACGATGATGTCTGTATGTGTGTGTGTGTGTGTGTGTGTGTGTGTGTGTGTGTGTGTGTGGATGTGTGTGTATGTGGATGTGTGTGTGTGTGTGTGTGGATGTGTGTGTGTAACAAAATTTTCGTCTGCGATAACTCTAATACTACAGTTACAAAAATTATAATTTTTTCGTATACTTCTTCGTTACATCCATATGAAGAGCTGATTAGATTTTGGTTACAATTGGTCAACCGGAAGTACCATCATTTGAAGATTATAATAGTTTTTCTTGAAAAAACTATGTTAAATATAATTTTTTCACATTTGATGTTATTATAAATATTAAAGAATATTTTATTCTCTATACGATTTGACTGCATTTTATACTTAATATTAAATGGATATAGAGTTAAAAAATTATAAAGAAATTAAATTTCATAAAGTAGCCATAGCTATGGAAACAACTACTATATTAAGAAAATTCTGATTGAAAGATGTCAGTGTCAAGTGAAATTGACATAGTGTGTTTGTCTTATAATTTACTGGAAATATAGGATCTTTTGCTTTCTGTATGGAATTTGTATAAAATACATACAACTGCTTTAAGGTAATGTACAAGAAATAATAATAATAATAATAATAATAATAATAATAATAATAATAATAATAATAATAATAATAATAATAATAATAATAATAATAATAATAATAATAATAATAATAATAATAATAATAATAATAATAATAATAAATCTTTTATTTCTGCAGATACATTGCACTGTATATAGAAAACGTCACAAAATAATAATTTTCTGTATGAAATTTGCATAAAATACGTGCAACTGCCGGAAGGTAACGTACAAGAAATAGAATATTTAATTTAGCAAGGAACTTTCCGTATGAAATTTGTACAAAATACATAGAACTGACTGAAGGTAATGTGCTGGCCACATCATATTTTTTCTTTTTAAAACGTTTCTATTATTAATTTGAATTAATTAGTTCTTTGACAGTGACATTTATCCGTTAATTACATACATTTGAATAACTGCAAAACAAAGGAGTTGTGTTTGTTTAAAGCGTAGGCTTTGGGATTTTAATATAGATAATTTTATAAATTTATCCATAAAATATGTATAAAAAGTATTAATGCAAATCTGTAGAAAATTTAATAATCTTTAATTTTTATAATAACATTAATCTCGAAAAAAATATATTTAAAGATATTTTTCGAAGAAACACTTTTTTGAGCTTCAAGTAAATTTACACCAAAATCTAATGGGCTCTTTCCATAACAGAAAAAGGTCGCAATACAAGGTTTCAAAATTTTCTGAATGATAGTATTTGAATTAGAGTGGAGGATCCACACATACATACATACACACACACACACATACACATAAACACACATACACACAGACATCATCGCTAAATTTTTAAAATTGGATTCTAGGGACCTTAAAATGTGGTAATTATAATTAAACTTGCAATGCAAAACTGATAAAAATATATAATATAGTGTAGAGAAATATACGAAGAATTTATGGAGAAGTCGGTACAATAAATCTTGTGTATCACACGCCCAGAAACTGTTTTTCGAGATCTCGTCAAAATAAATTCGGTCTCGCAAATGTTCAGTTTCTGGCCTAGTGATACAAATAACTATTCTTCTCTAATGGGATGTCCTCCTTGTTGCCTTATAACTTTGTTCTATAGTATTTTTTTGTAACTATAAAAATAATGGCGGTGGTCGATTTTGGTGTTACACCCTGTATACGAGTATATTTGATATTTTTATGAACCTTTACAAATGTTAGATAAATTATTTAAAAATTACGTACTTGTATTCTATTGTCACATATGAATATGAAATGATATTGCATTTTACATCGCTAGCTAATAAAAATTTACGACGATCATAAACAAGATTCATAAACAATCTTTTAATTGAGTACTAATTTAAACATTACTTCATATTATTTCTGAAAATTCCTTTAAATGCTAAGGTCTCAATCTATTTCAATTCCCGCAGCTGCTCACTTCATTCTTCATTCCCAATATGCAATTATCCTATCATGCATTTACGTATTTCGACCATGACCAAACAATTACAACCTCGACTCTCTGAGATAAGAAGTATTTCAAATTTACCGCATATGTACGCGACCTACGCACATTTGCATCATTATTCATAGAACGAAACCACACTAGCCTTTAAGTTACAGCTTATAATCCAACAACAAACCACACCAGCCACCAGCCAAGAGATTTTGCATTGCGACAAGACGGCGACTTGCACAATGTGATGTCATCGCTATAAACTCGTTGCCGAGTAAGGCAGAGTCTTAATCGAATCATAATTATTGCAAGACAGGTGTTAAATGGAGAATTTATCTCGCAAAATTGGAACAGTATGAGAGAGAAGTTTACAGATCATGGAAAATTGGGATCACAGCTGGTAAATGGAGAAAAAATAATTCTCTGGCAAATAGTCAAGTAAACAACGAAATAAATACAATATTATGCACTGGACTAGATACAATTTAAGTGGACAGATTTTCAGATTAACGCTTTTGTTATTATTTTGTCATTGAGGTCAATTTATTAACTTTTTAAAAGATATTTTTAGACAATTGCGATAAGGACATTTCATTAAATACGTGGGTTCCTCTTAGAATATATAAATTAAGGGCCTCCATAAATCAGGGGCTTTAGAAAAAATAAATTATTATCTATGTAACAAAAGTTTTGAGAAATAGTATATTGTGTATCTAGTAGGAAAAGTGATATATTCCCGGACGATGGTGGAGATTGCGGGACGAGCCGTAGGCGAGGCCAGCAACACCAAGAGTCTGGGAAGTCACTTTTCCTACGTGGTACACATACAATTTTTTTTTTCGATCAAAATATATTTGAAAAATATCAGATTTTGTGTCCGGGAATACTTTGTCATGCGCCGGAAAAAATATGCCCGGACTGTTATTTTTCGTTGCCTAACAATTACACTAAAATACCGAAACAACGCACTTTTCAGTTCGAAAACACACCGGAAACCTGCCAGTTTTCGTCCGATCAAAAAAAAAGATTTTTCATCAAATAGAAGGTTTTTTTTTTATCCAACGCCGACTTATAATATACTTGTTACTATGGTTATTTGAAATAACTAATGTACAAAATTAAACACTCTGTGAGAGAAAGTAAAGGATACTTCCTTTACTATTGTAATCGCGAAAAATTTCGGTTTTCAGATTTTAACGGAAATATCCATTTTGACTAATTTCGTCGTGACGTCTGTGTACGTACGTACTTATCTCGCATAACTCAAAAACGGTAAGTCGTAGAAAGTTGAAAATTTGTATTTAGGACTACTATAATATCTAGTTGTGCACTTCCTTTTTTGGTCATTATATAATTTCCAGAAATGGTACTTTATTTGAAGCCTATAATAGATTTTAATGAAAAACTATTTTAAAATATAATCCAAAACTTTTCAAATTTGGTATATAAAACTTTTATATCAATTGAAATAACATACTAAATTTTAGTTAAAACAGGCTAACCGAAAGTGATATATTACCTGAAGTTGTTACCATTTTTTCTTGAATAAAAAGATTTCATTTTGATTTTTAGAAATAAATGCTTCAAATAATAGTTTTAGAGAATTAAATTCTGAGTCTAACACATCAAGTATTATTAAATTAGCCTTTTGTATAAGCGAAATATGTAAATTTAAAACTTACATACTTTTTGGTTTTTATAATGAAGCTTGCTATGGATTAGGACAAAAGATAACAAAAAATAAAAAAAATAGATGTTAATGTCAAATTACGTCAAATACGTGCAATTTTATAATTGGGTCTATACTTCATATTGGTCTTGCGTACAAGGACGTGGTGTGGTGGCCACATCAGATTTTTTCATCAAATAGAAGGAATAAGGGGTTGTTCCTATAAGAAGACAATAAATCTAATTTTACAACACTGGTATAGGATGACTACCAAATGAAAGTTGACGTTTAGATTATTTAATAGATGTGGTTTCTTTCGATAACATTTCCCTATATTTGATTTGAAAGGAAACTGACCTTTGTGTATTCTGTTACAGAAGATTAGAATTGTACTCAATACCAGGAGGCATTTAAAATGACTTTAGCAACAGGATTCAGGGATGTATTTAAAAAAAAATTATTAAAATCTATTATAAGCTTCAAGTAAAGTACCACTTCTGGAAATTATGTAATGACCAAAAAGGGAGGTGCACAACTAGATGCCATAATAGTCCTAAATACAAAATTTCAACTTTCTACGGCTTGACATTTTTGAGTTATGCGAGATTCGTATGTACGTACCTACGTACGTACATACATAGGTACGTACAGACGTCACGACAAAATTAGTCAAAATGGATTTAGGGATAGTCAAAATGGATATTTCCGTTGAAATCTGAAAACTTAAATTTTTCGCGATTACAATACTTGCTTTACTATGTACAAGGAAGTAAAAACGCAATAACTTGGCAACGCCGAAAAAAACTAAAACAAAATTCATATGTGCGTATAGGCGAATAAAATACAATTCAAAATATATGAAAATGTATAGGGTGTTCCATTTAAAAAAGAAACAATTCGTGCCGAGCCGTAATGCAACATCCTGTATATGTGAAAATAATTCGAGGTTAAGCTCCTTAAACAAATAAATTCTGTTTGTAAATTTATGCTGTATTTCTAACGACAAGGGAGATATCGAAGACGGTCATTTCAAAGACATCCTGTATAATGTATATATTTATTATTTATTTTCCATAGTTAATGCGTTAATTAATATCCATCTTTTACAACAAGACCAACAAACATTCGGGTCAGACATCGGAAACGATTTTCCGGTAATTTATATTTGTTTTAAAACAGACCTTGATGAATATACTACATAACTACATGTACAAATATTTATTATATCCTCCTTTACATTATTTTTAGTCCTATGTGGGTGTTGCGTAAGAAATTCGCATAGAATCTTAAATATTCTAAAAGTAAATTCAAAAATTCTTTTAAAAATAACATTGTATTAAATTTTAAACTAGTTTAAATTAGAATCAGTCATCTTATGATTTTAACGGCGTTAATATTCAGAAATAGCACTATTGGCATATGTTTTCAATAATGAATTTGAAGATTAGTTTTTATTAATAGACTTAGCTCGAACACTTGACACATTGGAACAAAATCAAAAGTGATTTTATGTTTTGAATATTGAAATATTTTTATTTATTATCCCTGTTTTCTTTTAACTTACATGTAAAATACATAATTTATTACATAATAAAACAGGTTTGTTTTTCTCATATTCATTATATTAATTTTATTATTGTAAATCTTACATAATTTTATTTTAATGGTGTGAATTGGTTTTTATTGTTATTAATGTTTGTTTTCAACATGAATATAAATTTAAGTCACATGAAAACGAAAAGAAAAGTTATTATATGGATCTTAGCCAAAATAACATGTAGGTACAATAAATTGTCTGATTCGTATCAAGTTATTTATACAAAACAAATATTAATATTAAAGTTTATTATTATTATTATTATTTTCCACATCTGTTGTCACAAATGGTGAGATATTTCTACAAAATTATTTAAAAAAAACAAAAACTGTGGACCAATACGAACATAATGTTTATTTGTTAGTAAATAATTTAATTTACCTCTAAAATATCTAATTATCACCAAATTGTGATCTCTAACGTATTTCAATACGAACATCAGTTAATACATTCTGTCGTCAATAAGACTAATTAAACATTAAAAAATTATTTTTTGTAACAAAATGTAGGTCACTTTATCATTAAATATATGCCACTATTTAAGTAAGATTTAGTCGTAAAAAACCGCTACACTAGGAACCTGCCGACAACCAATCACTCTCATCGACGTTTATCCTTTAGTTTTCAGAGGCGGCAAGAATTTTTAACCATTGTTTTAATTGGGATGAATTAGGGGCTGAAATACTGTAGAAAACTAATTCTATTGGATGTAAAACTGATTTTGTCATTATTTTGCATTTCCTCGCTCTGGAACCGATACTCTAGATGGACTCAAAAAATATAGTGAATTCATATAATTTTCACATTCACATGTTTTATGCAAGAATTAGCGTTGACTCCACGATGCATCTTTGATTGAATTTATGAATCAAAGCTATAAAGTTACAAATAAATTTTATTGCGAGAATCTCGCGAGATTTTTCGGTTCTCGCATAGTTGTTATATCGATCTCGCCTCGAATTTTAAACTGCAATCTCGCTCTCGTTCTCGTCTCGCATAATGGAACGAGACGAGATGCGAGAGTACTCTCGCTTCGTCGTGCATCACTAGTCATAAACCTACCAATGAGAACGAGTCTGAAATGATATAGATATATACACCAATCTTTATTTATTATCCACTTGGAGGATTTGGCTTTTTAAACAAATGCGAGAAGAATATGGAGGCATAATTAAATTGCTGAAATAAATGCCATACGAATGACAGTTTCACAGCGCACAGGTGTCTTGTTGAGTGCTGCTCTACCGATATTTTAATCTTGTTTTTGAAAGCATTTACCTAGATGTCTGTACATATCAAAACTAATTCTCAGTTAATTTAAACTTACATTTATGAATGACTTACTTAAACCTAAACAAAACCCATAAACCTAATTTTCATTTGTGAATGCACCTTATCACATCTAAAATGTCAAACCTAAATTTCATATATTTTAAATTTTAACACAAAATGAAACATTGCGACAGTTAGCGTAAACAGGATGAGCCATAAGAGCACTAAATGTGGTAGTAAGACAGAGATGAAGCTATTAGACATACCTATCAAAGAAAGAATGAAGGACACCATTAGTTAAATATACAATTACTTGTTATTTTGCGGTTCAGAAATCAATGATGTGAAGCTCAAGTGATCGTAATCGATGTATATTAACTTATTTCTTCCCGTAACAACGATTTGTATTTATGGAGGCAACCCGCAGATCGTAAATCATATTTTAATCCGTTTTACATGCTCATGTAAACTTATTAACACATGACGTCATTGTTTCTAGTGATATTATATTTATGAAGTAAAACCATTGAAAAAATCTGATATGGCCAACACCAAACCTCCCGCTATTTAATTTCTATTAATTTAAATATACATACTTACATATTTAGTTATTGCGGAAACTGTATTAAGATCTATTCTATATAACTACGGTTCTATTTACTATTTTCTTTTTAAAACGTTACTATTATTAATTTGAAATGATTAGTTCTTTGACAGTGACATTTATCTGTCAGTTACATACATTTGAGATATGAACTGTGTAACCAAGTAGTTTTGCTTGTTTAAAGCGTAAGCTCCGGGATTATAATTATAGATATTTTATAAATTTATCCATAAAATGTATAGAAAAAGTATTTATAAAAATCTGCAGAACATTTAATAATCATTAATTTTTATAATAACATAAATCTTCAAAAAGTAACATTTGTAGGTATTTTTCGGAGAAAATCTATTTTGAGCTTCAATTAAAGTGTCATTTCCGGTTATCTGATATACACCAAAATCTAATGGTCTCTTCCCATATTAGAATATGGTAGAAAATACAAGGTTTCAAAATTTTCTGAATGATAGTATTTGAGTTAGAGTAAAGGATCCACACTCACATACACACACACATACACACACACATACACACACACATACACACACATACACACACAAATACACACAGTATCATCGTGAAAATGTTAAAATCGGATTTTAGGGACCTTAAAACGTGGTTATTTATCAAAATCTCGATATGCGATTTTTAGCACGTTCCCTATAGGTACCTCCCTTACCAAGAGTAGCGGGAAGTAAAAAATTATTTACATTTTTACCTCCCGCTACCCTTGGTAAGGGAGGTATAGGGATCGTGCTAAAAATCGCATATCGAGATTTTGGTAAATGACCACGCAACAGCCATATTCCAAAACCACGGGCGTCACATTTGAAACATTCTGTAAAAGAAGAGCTCATTAAATTCAGTTCTATAAACAAGTTACATTAAATATCTCTTGTTACTTGTTGCATAATTTTTTCTTTGAACATATTTCATCGAAGAAATTATTGCCCAATGATTCTATATAACGCCTACATCCGTTTTTGCTTCATATTTAAGTCCCGTTTCTAATACCGCATTTCATATGATGAATACGCTTGTCATTCAATACTTAGAGCAAAGTTCACGCATTTATCCCATTGTTCTCAACAATCGCCAACAAAAAACAAAATCCGAACATCAATCATCAGATGAAGCAATCCGAAACAAGAAAAAACAACCCGCTAGTTAAGGTAGAAATCCTAACACCAAATTAACGTCTAGCGAGCTCTGCGCTTATGAGTCAAATGGTTGGATAGCCTTGGGAAGTTCATATATAGTTATGACATTAGATCGCGCGGTATTATGTATGCCGCATACGTAATCGTTCTGTAACAAATCTCGGGACTGACTGCGAATCTGCATGTTAAAATATGTGCCAGGGACAGAAATAGAAGTGACAGAAAGCGCTCGAAACACGAAATTTGTGCAGCTAGACGTAAAGATGTCAAAGAATATTTATAGTTGATAGTAAAATTGTAATAAGTTATGGTTTACTCGAATTTCACCCAGCTCTCGTGGCGGGATCTAAAATTTATCGAATTCACTTTGACATACGAGATCTATTGTAACATTGTCTATTCAGAACTCAATATTTGTGTGGTCGTTATGGTCTTTATGGTTGTTATGTACTATAAAGATTGTTCAAACAAAATTTGGTATTCTCAGTATCTCAGTACTGAAAGTGGTTACCTTCAACAATTGTTAAGTGCTTTCACAGACTGCTAGCACTATATATTTATGGTTGTTATTTCTAAAATTTTACGTGTGACAGGTTAGTATACCAATTAAATATTATTATATTATTAATAATGCCCTTTGTACGATAAAAACTTATATTCGTGACGTCACATCTATATTTTCAAACTTCGGGGGACCATAATGGCTGGTTTATGATGGATTTAATTTACAAATTTAGATTTACGAATTTAAATTTATAAATATAAATTGTACATATCTGCCTTTACTGGTTCATGATGAATTTAAGAAATTTATGATTTAGAATTTACATTTAAAATATCACCACATTTTATATTCTAAATGTAAATTTGTAAATGCGTCCAATCATTTCACAGTATTTCAAACAATGATTTTTGGTGGGGAAAATGACAGTTTCAAGTGACAGTTGAAACTATTTAATTTTTATTTGACAAATGGATTCTGAAAATATAGATATATTATTAATATTATCTATAGAACAATACAGATTAATTACGATAAAAATGATAAATATCATGTAACTGTCATCCCATTTGTGTCAAACCACGTAAGTTGATTGGGCAAATTTCATATCATCAAATTCACTATAAACCAGCAAGATAAATCGTAAATTTCAAATCTAAATTTGTAAATCTAAATTAATAAATTAAATTCATCATAAACCAGCCATAACTCGCTTATTAGTAGGAATTTTTCACCGGATTTTCACCAGTCTTAGTTTTACTTACTTTCTGATGAAATTATTTTTAAAAAAATCTGATATTGCCACTACACGACTTCCTTGTACGCAAGACCAATATGAAGTATAGACTCAATTATAAAATTGCACTTATTTGACATTAACATCTATTTTTTATTTTTTTGTTATTTTTTGTCCTAATCCATACCATGCTTCATTATAAAAACCAAAAAGTATATAAGTTTTAAATTTACATATCTCGCTTATACAAAGGGCTAAATTAATAATTCTTGATGTGCTAGACGCAGAATTTAATTCTCTAAAACTTATTTGAAGCATTTATTTCTAAAATCAAAATTAAACCATTTTATTGAAGAAAAACTGTTAACAACTTCAGGTAATATATCACTTCCGGTTAGCCTGTTTTAACCAAAATCTACTATGTTATTCCAATTGACATAAAAGTCTTATATACCAAATTTGAAAAGTTTTGAATTATATTTTAAAATAGTTTTTCATTAAAATCTATTATAGGCTTCAAATAAAGTACCATTTCTGGAAATTATGTAATGACCAAAAATAGAGGTGCACAACTCGATATGATAGCAGTCTTAAATACAAAATTTCAACTTTCTACGGCTTACCTTTTTTGAGTTATGCGAGATACGTACGCCGTACGTTCAAACGTAAAATAAGTATAAAAATATATCATCATGGCTTATTACTCATTGCTGGGTGTGCCAATCTGCTTTGTACACAGATGTCGGTAATGATGAAATATTTGCACCGTGCGGACGCTTACCAGGCGTCACCTCACGGGCACTCATTGCTGGCGTGGCGAGTGCACCACAGGGGTCAATTTTGTGCGAAACGACGAAATTAGTCAAAATGGATTCAGGGATGGTCAAAATGGATATTTCCGTTGAAATCTGAAAACCGAAATTTTTCGCGATTATAATACGTCTTTTACTTTGAACAAGGAAGTAACAATGGTGGAATTCCTTATTGTATACGTTGTGTTCAACGCGGCCTGCCTATATCTATCTCTCTCTTCACTCGCCTGTTACCTCTTATCCAATCCTTACATATTATACTTCGTCGTAGCCATGTCATATTGTAACTCTGGTAATAAATCTGACGTCATTGATAGAGACTGCCTACAAGTGAATTCAAAATCTTTCTAGATGTAACTTTAACATCATAGTTTTGTGTGACAGATCGTGAACGTAGATCTGTTCAAATCCGGGTTTCTGCTTCCACAACTGGTCTTTCAACATCAATTTACAATTGTCTATCTTGATGAATGAAGTACTCTTCTAGATAAATATTTGCTACCGGTATGCACATTACATGTACACTCTTATTTAAGTAAATAATACATAAGACTTTTAATCTCATGAACATATGGCAATCATAAGTCCGCTTCCTTATAACGGTCAGTCAACAGTCAAAGACAGATCAAGTTCCATCGCCATGCGATACCCGTGTTGCTGTATTTGTTTTTATGAAGAGAACTCGCGGTTCTCAGAAGGAGAAAATCATTTTCAGGTCGGCTATGGAACTGTTTGTACCGGCTTGAAAGAAGGAAGAATCTGAAGACAAGTTAGATGTATTAATAAAAATATAACGGTTAGTGAGAGAAGAACGAGAAGTGATAAATGATGAAAGAAAAAGAAAGATAATAGTTAATGCTTTATTATATTTTATCCAACACAGACTCTTAATATACTTGTTACTATGGTTATTTGAAATAACTAATGTACAACATTAGTCACTCCGTGAGAGAATATTTTAGAACTCACGGAGTAATTATTACTGATTTTTGTGTTTTTTACCTCCCGTCATATCGTAGAAAAGGGAGGTAATAATTGCGTAGGCTTCCACAGTCTGAGTCATGAGAAATATTCGTTTTCCGGGAATGGACTGTGTCATATTTTGAGTCAGAGCTCAACGTTTCGCCCGCAGTCGTATGGAGCATTTTCAGGAGCAAGGGGTTTATTTGGCCTCTAGCGTGGTTTACACGTCGGGTAACCTTGTAAACTGAGTCTACCCCTCTTGTTGCTTAAACTCGGCCTCTAGCGTGGTTGACACGTCGGGTAACCTTGTTTAAGACAGTACACTATCCCCCTTGCTCCTGCTCCTGAATATGCCCCATACGACTGCGGGCGAAATGTTGAGCTCTGACTCAAAATATGACAGTCCATTCCCGGAAAACGAATATTTCTCAAGGGAGGTAATGTTATCGGTCTAAAAATTCGATGGTGAGTTTTCAGTGAATAAGCACGAATTATGGTCCCCATAACACGTTTTTACTATTTTTACGATGATGGCTGTGTGTGTGTGACGATTTTTTTTAAATCTACAACAAATAATGGAATGGCCCATATTTCACACGAGCAAAAAGTTTGTGGTCCGAGCCGAAGGCTAGGATTACCGTTTGCGAGTGTGGATTATGCCATTCCAAAGGTGTTGTAGTCTATAATTTCTCCAACAAGATTTTAGAAATTATACAAAAAATGTTGGTTGATTATAACAATTATCATATACCATCAAATAATTTTTTTGATGCCAGTCCATAAATTGCTTATAATAACGGCATTTATATCTTTCTTTTGCTTCTTTTGCCCAGTGTATCATTAGCAAGTTCCCTTATTTCAGATGGCGTACATTCCATATCTATATCTTCATGCCACTTGACATTTTTCTCTACAAAATGTTATTTATGCCCAGTTTTATAAAAGATAGATAAGTAAATTACTAGCAGAGTAAAATTTACTCTTAAAGTAAAATAGTTTATTCCAGAGATTTTCGTTTTATAAAGCAAGAATAAAAATACTAGCTAAGTAAATCTAGAGAATAAATTACTCCACCGATTTTCGAGGAAGTAAATTTTATTCTGTGGAATAAATTTGACACATCAACATTAATTAAATTAAATTCATTACAAATTTCATCTCTTGCACTATTTTTACATTTGTTTATTTACATCCAATATATTTGCTTTGCCTATTTCTGTGTAATTTTTCCCCGTTCTCTCTTTTTTCCATGTTAGTTGACACCTGGCACTTTATGACACACTTTATTCTCTATTTTGATTTTGTATTTATTTCTTGTCAGGAACATACAGAATACAATATTATTAAAACATTCTGAGGCACATTGCTTGCAATAGATCCTCTTCAGTTGGAGATTAACATTATCGACAGTAGTGATTTTAAGGGATACCGTCTAGTAATGTTTTATCCTGGTTTTATCAATCTCTCTTATGCTCCAGTAGTTGAAAGACTAGTCGGTATATGAAACCGTAGCCTGAGTGTACTACGGTATTCACACACTCTTCATGGAGGCTCTTTTGCTTGTCCCCAGTTAAAATTATAGTTGCAAATTCATAAAAAAATAAAATTTTATTACCACTCTGGCCTATAGGTACTTAATATAGTGAAAACAATATTAAATGTATATAATTATAGAAAATATTAAAATATTTATATGCAAAAATCACAAATTAATGACAGACGTCATGACTCTGTCGGTATATCACTTTGTAAGTAGTTATTTTACTCTGTAACTTGTTTTATAAAACAGACATTTTTATTTACTCGTCGATTAAATTCACTTTCAAAGTAATAACTTGGCAGTTTATTCGATATTTATAAAACCGGGCATTAGTTAATTTTCTAATATATTATTATTTAGGTAAACTTACTGCTCTAGAGACCTCCAAAAATCTGTAAAAGTTAACAGAAAACTCCAAAACTGTTCAAAACTTAAAAATGTGAAACGCGAATTCAGAAATAAATAAATATAAAACAAAGAGCCATAGCAACCGAACCAAGATATTTGATATTCCAAAATAGTGTTGGAGAAAATATATTCTTAATTAGTTCATAAATATTCTTTATTAAAAAATAAATAAATTTTTAAGTCAATAAAAACTATGAACTTACCTAACAACCTGACATTATAATACAGGGTGTTTTTTAACTTCAGGTAAAAAATATAGTACTGGCCAAAATGAGTAAAAAAGCTTAATTAACATGTGTCCGATCTTCAATAGTTTCTGAGATATAAGGCACTGAAAAATTAGTTTTTACGGGGTTTTTACCTTTGCTATCTCGAAAATTATAAGAGTTACGACTTCGATTAAAGAGACTTTTTGTTTACCTTTCAGAGGTCATCTTAGATGTGCTTATGCTTTTCAGAAAGAATCAATTAAATGTACTAAGTAAAATATTTTGGCGGCCTTGACCAATATTTAATTTTTAAATAACTTCTTAACTATTAGGAAATTGAGAAAAATAAATAAATATATCACCACGGCATATTACCCATTGCTGGGTGTGCCAATCTGCTTTGTACGCAGATATCGATAATGATGATGACATATGTGTACCGTGCGGGCGTTAGCAGGCGTCACCTCACAGGCACTCATTGCTGGCGTGGAGAGTGCACCACGGGGGTCAATTTTGTGCCATTTGAAATTCGAAATATTTGGCGTCGGTCGGGATCGAACCTTGTTCCCCAGATTCGCGACCAAACACTCAGGCACGCGGCCACGAGATCATGTTTTATATTAAATTTTCTTATATTTTTATAGTTTATTTAAATTCTATTAAAAAAGGCATCTTTTTCGAAATAGTCGAAGATCAGACCCATGTTGATTAAGCTTTTTTACTCATTTCGGTCAGTACTATATGCCCTTAAAGTTTTCACCTGAAGTTGAAAAACACCCTGTATATTTATTTATTTAAATTGTACAGTTCTTCAACCTATAATTTTATTTGAATTAAAATTATGGTTCATGCTTTCGAAGAACACCATTATAAATTCATACATCAATATCTAATTTGTATTTCATGGACATTAAAAGATTATTGAAAAATAGTTTTAGAAACTTAAGAAGATCTTAAATTAATTGCCCATGAAATGAAGTTTTTATATAGTATTAATTAACATAGATCAATTTTACAGTATAAGACTATTTTACACGGTCATAAAAAGCGAAAATAATAAATTTGCATAGAAGATGTAGTGAGTAATAAAATTATTAAAAATGTGAAATGTCAAATTTCCCTTTTTACCTCTCGCTAAGAGAGGTATTGTATTCATGCTAAAAATCGCATATCCAGATTTTAATGAATAAGCACGTTTTAAGGTCCCTAGAATCCGATTATAACATTTTTACGATGATGTCCGTATGTGTGTGTGTGTGTGAGGATGGGTGTGTGTGTGTGTGTGTGGATGTTGGATTCACTATATCTCAAATACTATAAGACTTAAGACATTTTTAACTACGGATTCCTCAATCTAACAATAATGGGAAGAGTCGAGTCAGTTTTGGTAACAATTGGACAACCGGAAGTAGTAGTTACAAGAAAAAAATTATCTAAATATTATTTATCGAAAATCTATGTAAATACTTAAATTAAACAACGTTAAATTCTTTATTCGATAAATATAAATTCATTATTATATCTTCTATAGATTTAGAGATAAAGAAAGGCATATAAAATAATTTGATGTAAAAAATCTCAGATCAAACTACTACAAGACAAGAAATTCAAATGTTTGTAACTGACACATAAATGTCACTGTCAAAAATATTTGTATGCCTCTGTCAAAAATATTTGTACATTATTACGAAGATTATGAAAATAAAAAAAGTCAAGAACGCAAAAGAATATACGTAAAAAAGAATATAAAAGGAATTTGCGAAAAAATGACGAATATAAAGAAAAGGAAAGTAGAAAAAGAAAATTTCAGGATATTGAATATAAAGAAAACGTATGTATTGTAAATAATTTATATTAAAATAATTATTTTGTAGTGAGACATGAATATATGTATTTGTATTTAAAAATATTTTTCGTTTTATGCGTACAACCAGGTAAAATATCTGGCGAGAGGTTATGTGTTGGCCACATCAGATTTTTTGGTTAAGATTTCTTATATTTAGTATTAATTACCATGCTTAATGAAATGTTTTAATGATCACCAAACCTGTTATTAGTCCTAATCATTTGTCTAAATTGGATCAGTGATTATGTTAATAAAGTATTCGAGTTTCATGTAAATTACTATCTAAATTACTGTATTAAGTGTTGTACATTATTTATAGTAAAATAATCAACCTAATATTAATTTTCTGTGAAGATTACTTCAAGTTATTATCAGACATCATTAATATATGAATCTAACCATATTTGATGAAAATAACAAGCGAATTAAAGTAAAAAATAACTGTAAATAAATGGCAATATTAATTTAATGTATCAGTGTAAAATAGAGCACTATTAATGCTTAATGAATTAAGATTTCTATGTCTACAGTTCCATTAAAAAAAAATTAAAATAATGGAAGACACTACCATCATCATTTGTGAATACTACCACGGTTTAAGAGGTGTTTGCTCTAAATGGATTGAATCTTATCTTACCAATCGTAAGCAGACAGTCATATATAATAATCACAAATCAGATGTTAAATACGTAACATGCGGTGTCCCACAGGGCTCCATTTTGGGCCCTATACTGTTCATATATATATATATATATATATATATATATATATATATATATATATATATATATATATATATATCTTTTATAGATTTAGAGATAAAGAAATGCAAATGTAATAATTCTATGTAAAAATTTTCAGATCAAACTACTTCAAGGCAAGAAATTCATATGTCACTGTCAAAAATATTTGTATGCCACCGTCAAAAATATTTGTACATCATTACGAAGATTATGAAAATAAATAAAAAGTCAACAACGCAAAAGAATATACGTAAAAAAGATTGTAAAAGGAATTTGCGAAAAAATGACGAATATAAAGAAAAAGAAAAGGAAAGTAGAGAAAAAATTCAGGATATTGAAAATAAAGAAAATATATGTATTGTACATAATTTATATTAAAATATCCCATAGATTTTGCAAACATATGTGAGGATTTATTTTGTAGTGAAACATGAATATATGTATTTGTATTTAAAAATATTTTTCGTTTTATGCGTACAACCAGGTAAAATATCTGGCGAGAGGTTATGTGCTGGCCACATCAGATTTTTCTGAATACAATTCCTCCTTAAAATATGTCCAATCCAGTTTTTTCAGCTTTCCTCTTCTTTATTTCTCTCCAAAATATTCTCTCTTCTTCAATTCATCTCAAAACCTCCTCATTCCTGACTCTCTTTCTCTCTCTCTCTCTCTCTCTCTCTCTCTCTCTCTTCTGCCAATCAGGCGTCACCTCACGCACACTCATTGTTAGCGTGAAGAGCGCACTATAATGGTCACTTTTGTGCCATTTAAAATTCGAAATATTTCTTTTGACGTCAGTCGGAATCGAATTCGGTTCCCCATATAATTAAACAACGATTTTTCCAATACTCCGCCTGATATTTAAAGAGACTCTAGTGGGCTTAAAGTAAATGCGGGCGTAAAGTAAACGCGGCCGAAAAGTAAAGCGGGCGTAAAGTAGTCAGTGACAGATAAATAAATAAAAGTTGTTTGTTTTGCATACTGTGGAGTTAATAACGTCAGTTTATAGTCTGCAAAAGCATTATCAATTTGAGTCGGTAGCTTTTTAATAAATGACGAACATATACCATTAAATTAGAAATGGTTACGAACTTCATTGCTGATAGGCTTGTATATTTCAGATGTTACAGTACAGCTATATATTTCTATATTTTATAGGCTCTTTTTTACTCATTTTATGGGTACTTGATGTTATTAAAGAAATCTTCTCTTAGCCATTTACTATTTCTTCCAATTTGAATATGCTAATGCAGCAAATAATGATGTATACGTGGTATTATAATTTTTATTGCAATTTATAGTTAACTACTTAATAATCGTCGTTTTCTAGTACAGTATCATTATGTGGAAAAGTTAATCGATGCAATAACTGTTGCAAACCATTTATGTCGCATTAAAAATGTTATTTATATGTTAACCGTGTATAATTGTTGTTTTCTATTTACTCTTCGTTCATTTTTATGATATTTGGAATGCGCAATAACTTTTATAGATATTTTAGATTTATTGCTATTTAATTTGAAATTATTACTGCGTACTAGAAAATGAAAATTCTTCTTTATTGATTTGCCAATATACCTTTTCAATTTAACGGCTATCTCTTTCTATCGCTGCAAATAATAAGAAAATGGTACGAACAACTGCCAGTTGGGCTGTGAAACGAAACGTCAAAAATATTGTAGTTATTAAAATACCTGTATTCTCAGTAAAAATTTGCATCGTTAGATATTTTAATATCAATAAAAGCTTTTGTAACTTATTTTGATAAGATTGTTTAAAGTTATCTGAGATATTCTCACATTTTACGTCTAATTTTTTTTAGAAACAAACGTCATAGATCTCAGTTGTTCTTACTATGCGCAGATCCCCATTGCTCATATCTTCTATCTCTTTAAATTGAAAAGGTCTATTACAATGTATAATAAAAAAACTGATGTGGCCAACACTATACCTCCCGCCATTTGATTTTTATTAATTTAAATATACATACTTACATATTTACTATGCTGGAAACTGTATTAAGTTCCATTCCATATAACTATGGGTCTATTTACTATTTTCTTTTTAATTTAATAATATTATTAATTTGAAATGATTAGTTCTTTGACAGTGACATTTATCTCTCAGTTACATACATTTGAGATATGAACTGTGTAACCAAGGAGTTGTGTTTAAAACGTAGGCTCTGGGATTTAAATTATAGATAATTTTATAAACTTACCCATAAAATATATAGAAAACCTGTAGAAAATTTAATAATCTTTAATTTTTATAACAAAAATCTCGAAAAAATAACATTCAAAGGTATTTTTCAAAGAAAAACAGTTTTGAGCCTCAAGTAAAGTGACATTTCCGATTATCCAATTTACATCAAAGTGTAATGGGCTCTTTCCATAATTCAAAATTTTCGGAATAATAGTACTTGAGTAAGAGTAGAGAATCCACACATTCACACACATATACACACAGACATCATCGTGAAAATATTAAAATCGGATTCTAGGGACCTTAAAACGTGGTCATTTATCAAAATCTCGATATGCGATCTTTAGCACAATCCCTATACCTCCCTTACTAAGGGCAGCGGGAGGTAGAAATAATAAGAGTCTGAAATATGATATGTATTAATTTTTTAATGTAACTTTTGATTATAATAAAAATAAATTTTAAATTTAATAATTATATCTGATTTTCTGTAAGTATCTAGAAGTGCGCTTCTAAGGTGATAGAAAAATAATTAGTAAATAAACGAAAACCAATAAGTACTGTCAGTTTCCATTTTTGGTGCATGCATTTTTGTTCATTTACTATGACTAGCAAAGCAAATATTTGGCGCGAAAATTATACTTTCGCTTCGATTTCAGAAAGAAGTAAATTTTACAAAATAAGAATTTAAATGGCGGGAGGTACTGTGCTGCCCACAGCACCCTATACTCAATAATAATCTTGAGGGTTATACATTAAAAAATTCTTTCTCAAATATAAAATTTTGCTCCCACGATCCACAAGGTGAACTACTCGACGCCTGAAGGTCAAATATGATTTTATTTTTTTAAAAAAAGACGAAACTGTTTCAATAAAAATGTCGTTACTAGTAATAGAAAAGACAAATAGTATTGTAATTGCGTCATTTACAATTTAATACATGAAATCATTTATGTTAGTGATAACTTTTTGTACTAAGAATAGAATATGTAGTTTTATTTGTTGTGGTTTGCAATTCGCTTAGTAAGCAAGGCAGTGGCAGTGAGATGAAAGATTATTACAATAAACCCAATTAAAACACATTATAATACGTTCCAGATAGGTATACATTTAATAATTTTAATTGATAGTACCTACGTACTAATTTACCTTCATTGTAGGTTTTCAATATTTGGTGGTCCAAAACCGTATTTATTTTGGGAATATTTTTAACTTAATCAGCTCTGAAAGACTTCAAATTTCGTTTTCAATATGGTCATCGTCCAGTATGACGCCCATTAGCAATGAAATTATTTTTTCATTTGTTGCATTGCCACAATCATTGTTTTTACCCTATGAAATTAATAATAATTTTGCATTTTTACTGTTCGAAACAAATGAACATCAATGAGTATCGTTGGAAAGCTAAAAAATCTTGTTTAAATTGTGTAACTTTTCAATAGGGCGCGAGCAGACACGTGACTCGAGCAACCTTGACGTGTTTAGAATCAGCTGATGTGTGCCTGTCATTTTGACAAGAACAATGTCACTTTGACAGGACCAATATCTAGTCTTATTTTAATTTTGAACTCGTAAAATATTACTATTTTTAAGTTTATGTGTTTTACTACCCGAAATTTATAAAATATTAACAATTTAATAGTCCAAATCAAAATAAGTCAAAGCATTGGTTTCGTCAAATTGACATTGTTCTTGTCAAAATGACACGCGCACACGCATCAGCTGATTCTAAACACGTGAAGGTTGCTCGAGTCACGTGTCTGCTCGCGCCGTATATGGCCTCCATATAAAAATCATACTTCGATCTCATAACTCGAAATTTAACAGCGATAAATTGAGCATCGTCGTTAGAAAGAAAATAAAAATGTGTTAGTGAACTATGAAATTTTCATATATAATATCATAAGTGGTAAATTTTTGCCGGAAAATGTTTCTGATTGTTACGAGAGCTGGTTGCCTAGCAATTTATTGAGTGACATTGACAAAAAAATCACGAGTTGTCAAACGAGTGATTTTTGATCAATAGAACAGTTCGCCTGAGGCTGCAAAATAGCTAGCGCCGGCCCTGTTCCGGAGCTCCGGAGTTATGAAGTGTCAAACAGGTATAATTTCGAAACGAACAATTTCATAATTTTGTTTTATTTTCTTGCTTACCTTCGTAGTTTTATGATAAACATCAAATTAATATTTACTTTCTTTTACACATCTATAATATAAATATCTCTAATATTAATTCATTTTAAATGCTTTTTCGATGTTTATCAACATATCAACTAAAATTATAATAGTAAAGGCTATGGACTCATCCTTGCCTTGGACGTTTTATAAATTTGTTTCGAAAGTGCAATGTTGGTTATTTTTGTATATTCATACACAAGCGTTAAACCGGAGCAGAGATCACATTCGCGTAAAAATAGAAATGACCTCAATATTATTTTAGATTACCGAACGTAATGTTCGAAAATTTCATATTTGAATAGTGAAAAAAGTGATTAATATTTGATAAGATATTTTATACATCATTTAAAAGTTCAACTGAGTCAAATGTTGACTAATTTATTTATCATGTTCATTTTTACCTCTCGCTAAGAGAGGTATTGACATCATGCTAAAAATCGCATATCCACATTTTTTTAAGGTCCCTAGAATCCGATTATAACAGTTTTACGGTGATGTCCGTATGTTTGTGTGTGAGTGTGGATGTGCGTGCGTGTGTGTGGATGTGTGTGTGTGGATGTTGGATCCACGATTTCTCAAATACTATAAGACTTAAGACATTTTTAACTACGGATTCCTCAATCTAACAATAATGGAAAGAGTTGATTAAGTTTAACAATTGGACAACCGGAAGTAGTAGTTACAAGAAAAAAAGATCATCTAAATATTATTTATCGAAAATTTATGTAAATACTTGTATTAAACAACGTTATATTCTCTATTCGATAAATATAAATTCATGATTATATCTTCTATACAGTTAGTGATAAAGAAATGCATATAAAATAATTTGATGTAAAAATTCTCAGATCAAACTACTTCAAGGTAAGAAATTCAATTGTTCGTAATTGACACATAAATGTCACTGTCAAAAATATTTGTATGCCACTGTCAAAAATATTTGTACATCATTATGAGATTAATAAAACGCAAAAGAATGTAGGTACGTAAAAAAGAATATAAAAGGAATTTGCGAAAAAATGACACACACCACAGATTTTGCAAATATATGTGAGAATTATTTTGTAGTGAGACATGAATATATGTATGTCGGAAATTAGAGTGGGAAAGGGTTAGCTAAACAGGAAAACACAATACTGGTCGAATTCAATTCAAATATCTTTATTCACTGCTCTGTATCGTGGGCAATAACGGAATAGCCCAGCTCCACTACAATCTTACGCATTTATATTTATATGCTAATTAATTAAGTAACCTAAGCAACCACATAACAACCACACAAAAACAAATTAATAATTCTTATTAAACGCAGGTCCAGGTGGTGACGCAATCATCCATGATCAAAATAGCTGACGTAATGCTCACACGGCCAGACTGACAATTAATTCGCTCTCGAATTAACGGGAAAAGTTGCATCTGTAAATAAGGAACAATTTGCATGCACTGACACAGACACTGCGTGTTCTAAATAATCAGTTATTCAGGCTTACACAGACACAGCGTGATGGCCTTAACTTTTACTTCAGGCTTACACAGACACAGCGTGATGGCCTTAACTTTTACTTGAGGCTTACACAGACACAGCGTGATGGCCTTAACTTTTACTTCAGGCTTACACAGACACAGCGTGATGGCCTTAATTTTTACTTCAGGCTTACACAGACACAGCGTGATGGCCTTAATTTTTACTTCAGGCTTACACAGACACAGCGTGATGGCCTTAATTTTTACTTCAGGCTTACACAGACACAGCGTGATGGCCTTAATTTTTACTTCAGGCTTACACAGACACAGCGTGATGGCCTTAATTTTTACTGAAATTATTGTTAGATGCAAAGCGTTACGGCTTTCAACATCAACTAGAAAAAAAATCTTTTTTTTGTTATATTATTATTATTATTACCATTATTATTATTATTATTATTATTATTATTATTATTATTATTATTATTATTATTATTATAAATATACTTAGGAGATAAATGCTCACACAGGCAACAAAATGTCAACTTACTTACGATTTATTCTGATGAGAATTCGCCAGGCCAACTTCTAAGCATGTCCATGGCAACGGTTCTTCTTCTGTTAGAACTCAAATTTTTCAGTACGGCTCGGTCATTGGGTAATAGCTGGAGCACTTCGAAGGGACCCTCGTACCTCTGATCTAATTTTGACAAATGAGAATTTCCTGAAGGATGAAAGACAAAGTCCCCTACTTCGATGGTTTTATTTACTCTTCGAGTTCTATCGAACATCGTTTTTGAATAATCTGATTTTTGTTTCATGCGCTCGTATGCCAGTTTACGATCGTTTTCTAAATTATTGTTACCACTGGTTGTTTCCGAAATTTGATCCGTTAGGGCTTGTATATCAGAATTACTACTATGATGTCCTGTCAAAAGATAAACAGGAGAGAATCCGGTCGTCTTTTGTATGCTAGTGTTCAATGTGTTCTGTAATTTGGAAACACTGCTCGCCCATTCTGACTTATTACTGATTTCAACCCTCAAAAGATCTAGTATGGTCGAGACATATCTTTCCACTTGGCCATTGCCACGGGGGGCACTTTTGGCAATAAGATGTTGCTCAATGTTCAACCTGGTTAATAGTTCTTTTACAGATTGATCGGTGAAATTAGTACCTCTGTCACAAACAAATTTTGTTGTAGTTCCGAATAGGTTTAGGTAAGTTTGTAATTTTTCGCACGTTTCCGCTCCGGACAATGTTTTTAACGGGATTAGGAATAAAAATTTTGTAAAAGCGTCTATCAAAAGTAAAATATGTTTGAAACCTTCTGGAGTCAGGGGAAATGGTCCTACACAATCACCATGAACGGTGTGGAAGGGTGTCGGTGTTTTATCAATTGGATGTAGCAGTCCCTGTTTCGGGCCAGTGTGCTTTTTACCTGTGATACATTTCAAACAATGATCGCAATATTTTTTAACAAACCTTGCCATTCTAGGAAACCAGAAATAGTGGTTTATTTTCGCAAATGTTTTATCTGGGCCAAGATGACATTGCTCATCATGAAACATTCGCAGTATACCGAGACGACTGCCCTTTGGTACAAAAGCTCGGTAAATGGGTGGATTTCTCCCAGGATTAATTTTTCAAAATAAAATGTCATTTTGACAAAAATATTCATTCGTTAACTTTCCTTCGGTTAATTTTAATTTTATTTCTTGTGTTTCAGGATCCTTATTTTGGTTTACTTTAAGCCAATTATTAGTAGAGATTACATTTATCGCGACGGGGGGAGGTGAATTTACTGGATTCCTGCTAAAATAATCTACATGCGGTATATATTTACCTTTACGGTATTCAATATTGAAATTAAAAGATTGCAAATATAACCACCATCGAGCAACTCGTGGATGCAAGTCCTTTTTAGATTGGGTTAATTTTAATGAATTACAATCGGTCACAACTTTGAAGCTAATTCCTAATAAATACACGCGAAAATGTTTGGTAGCGTAAAACACCGCCAAGGTTTCTAATTCGTATGAATGCAATTTGCTTTCGTCTGCTGTGGCGCGTTTGGAGAAATACGAAACTACTTTTAATTGCTTGTCGTGTTTTTGAAATAAAATGGCACCAAAACCAATTGAGCTCGCATCAGTATGCAATTCGGTATCCAGATTAGGGTTGAAAATAACTAATAATGGTCGTTTACTTAGGTAAGTACAAATGTAATTTTTTGCAATTTCTTGATCGTTTCCCCAAACAAACTTTTCATTTTTCTTGGTGAGTTTTGTTATGCAAGCTGTACGTGAGGCAAATTCGGGAATATATTTACGAAAATATCCCGCTAAACCCATGAATTGCCGAACCTGTTTGACGTTCTTTGGGTCAGGCGCATTTAAAAGGGCTTCCACTTTATTTTTCCCGGGTTTTATTCCATTTTCAGAAATTTCCTGACCTAAATATTGAATTTGCGTTTCGAAAAATCGACATTTATTAATATTTAGGGAAAAGCCAGAATTTGATAAAGCGATTAGAATACGTTCCAGTTTTTCCATCCCTTCAGAAATAGTTTCCGACGGTATTAGGATGTCATCTAAATAAATTAATGCATCTTTATCCTTTAGATCTCCCAGGGCGTTACAAATTGCACGCTGGAAAACTGCTGGTGCATTAGATAAT
This sequence comes from Harpalus rubripes, assembly GCA_963082715.1. Classification (NCBI taxonomy): domain Eukaryota; kingdom Metazoa; phylum Arthropoda; class Insecta; order Coleoptera; family Carabidae; genus Harpalus; species Harpalus rubripes. Next base: position 7,533,443 of record OY720450.1, read on the forward strand.
CCAAACGGCACACGCAAATATTCATAATGTCCGTCTGGGGTCACAAAAGCAGTTTTTTCTATCGAATTTTTGGCTACCGGTATCTGATGGAAACCGGCCGCCATATCTAATGTCGTGAAATACTTGCGTCGACCTAGTTGATCGATCTGATCATCGATTCGCGGTAAAGGAAATCGATCCTTCACAGTAATGCTATTTAAAGCACGGTAATCTATGCACAAGCGAATGTTTCCGTCTTTTTTGTGGACCAGGATAATTGGGCTGGCATAAGGGGAAGTACTTTCCCGAATGATTTTGTTTTTCAATAAGTCGTTAATTATGGTCTTAACTTTTTCTCGTTCACTCAATGCCATACGGTAGGGATTATAACAAATAATTTTGTCTTCTTTCAGTTTAATTTCAAATTCGGTTGTTGTTATCGCCGTCACGGAATTTCCTGTAGTGATATTGTCACTAAATTTTAGGAGCAAATCTAATAAACAGCGAAGATCATCACCTTTTAATGGGGTGTGAATAGAATTTGGAGCAAATGCAACGTGGTAAATTGTTTTAATTACAGGTACGAGATCACTATCAAAATAGATGCGAGTCCCGCTAAAATCCGTACAAATTTTAACTCCCTTGTAAGTTAATAAATCTCTACCCAGGATAGCATCCGGAATCATAACAGAACTGTCTACTACATGAAAGTGGATTTCAAAAGCTGTACCGTTTCTTTCAATATTTAAAGAGGTTTTATAAAGGGTCGGAATCAAATTGCCTCCAATACCCTGCAGCGTGACAAAGCTAGGTTCTAGATGGCACTGTAATTTCTTTGCGATTTTATGTGAAAGCAGGCTGCACTCGGCTCCTGTATCAATTAGGCAATTCACGGTCAAATTTTGTATTTGAAATTGGGTGCAAAAATCGTTACCCAAGGTAACACAAAAATAATTAATTCTTGAAACACTAGGTACATTTTTCCTCTTATTTTTCAAAAAACATTTGTCAATATGATGGCCAAATTTGCCGCAAAAATCACAGACAAGATTTTTAGATAGGAATTTCGAATTATCCTTTCGATTTGAATTTACGTTTCTTGTTTCATAACAATTTCTACTTAAATGTCCCGGTTTTTTACAATGATAGCAGAATCGTTTCTCATCCTTATTAGTTGTGTCAAATGGGTAGGGCCGTTTCAAGTGGGTACGCGGTAGCAGATTTTCGAGTTTATTCATTTTGTAATTATTAAGCAGAGCCAACAATTCAGCAACTGTCCCGACATTACTGTTAAAGGCGGCTGTCTTTACGTGGGTATCTACGATATCACCGATTACAAGTTCTAACAACTGATCATCTGACAAATTAAAATTTAAAGCTTTTATTAATGAGATCTTTTTTCTGGCATACTCACAGTACGTGGTGGCATCGCTGCTAACGTATCGGCTAGCTTTTCGAAACCTTTCACTCAAATTTCTTTTCGGTGGGTAAAGATTACAAATCTCGCTTTTAAATGTTTCCCAGGACTTCGTTTCTGGTTGCCACAGAGAGAACCATTCTCTAACTTCTCCAATCAGACCGCTAGTAGCCCTAGATAGTTGCTCGAAGTCTGTCCATTTGAATGTTACACCCAGTTTCTCGATTTCTTCACACCACTTAATTGCCCCCTTGTCGTCGTGAGTGGGGTCAAACTTGGGAATCTCAATGGACGTAGTAGGCGCTGCAGTTCTACTGCTATGCTCCTGCATTTCTCTCAAAGTATTCGCTAGCACTTGCACTAACTGATCCATGTTGCTGAATTTAATAACACCTCACAACACTACAATACACGACCAAAAATACGCACTTGTGGTACTTTCAGTGAGCGAATCCCACTTCTGATGTCGGAAATTAGAGTGGGAAAGGGTTAGCTAAACAGGAAAACACAATACTGGTCGAATTCAATTCAAATATCTTTATTCACTGCTCTGTATCGTGGGCAATAACGGAATAGCCCAGCTCCACTACAATCTTACGCATTTATATTTATATGCTAATTAATTAAGTAACCTAAGCAACCACATAACAACCACACAAAAACAAATTAATAATTCTTATTAAACGCAGGTCCAGGTGGTGACGCAATCATCCATGATCAAAATAGCTGACGTAATGCTCACATGTATATATTTGTATTTAAAAATATTTTTCGTTTTATGCATACACCCAGGTAAAATATCTGGCGGGAGGTTATGTGCTGGCCACATCAAATTTTTTCTATAAACAAGTTCAAATATAATTAAATTTGACGTCATTTTTTATTAGTTTTTACCATATTTAGATCATTTAAAATGTAAAATTATACAATTAAATAACTTAAAACTCATTCCATTTTAAATTATTCATTTAACCCATTTATAAATTATTATTAAATTGCCATTAATCTATGTTCTGATAAAAAAATCTCTCTCACTATCTTACTGTTTCATTAAAAGATTATGTTGCAATATTCCAAATTAATATTTGCTATTACGTGCAATCTCAATAAATTTATCACAAATTATTTCATTTGCCAAAAACTTATTACAAGATTTCACATTTTTGGTACAGTGTTCCATTTATTTTTGAGATTTGCTCCAGATAAAATAAATATAGAAACTGAAAGCTATCAAACTTGACAAATTAAATGTTGTTTGCAAGGTTTTCCTAACAGAAATAGTAAATAGTTACGTCAGTACAGAAAATAGTAATTGTTTTGTTGATCATTTCTTAGTTTACAATGGAAGAGAGTTACACGAAATTTTATATTGTATTCATGGTCTGAAAATTTGTTTACAAAATAGTAAATGTTAAATTGTGACCTATTTCAAAAATAAAGTAATATATTAACTGTAATTTATAGTTAAATAACAAAGAAAGAGAAAATTTATTTATTTATTTATTTACAATACATTTAAGTCATCATTTTTACAATAATTCATATAATAATTTATTATACATTAAGATTATTAAAAGTTTCATAAATTACCGAGCGATAGGTCTGTAATTCCGAAGAAACCCAAGGATATATTTCGCGAGGAAAATGATATTTTTCATATATGCTGCACTGTAATTCAGGAACTGTCCGAAAATAAGGCTGTTGCAAGAATTTTTATATGACTTCTAAGTACTAAATTTTAAGAGATATTGTTCTTTAAAGGGCCTCAAATTTGAAAATATCACGAAATATCCATTAGATATTTTACAATTAATTATTGAAATTTGTGTAATATTTCGAAAAAATCACTTGATCTGAAAAAGACTGTGACGTCAGAGCACATACAGTTTAACATGTGACAAACTATCGCCTATTTTTACTTTTCGCTAGGTATTGAATTCATGCTAAAATCGCATATCCAGATTTTAGTGAATAAGCACGTTTTACGGTCCTACAATCCGATTATAACATTTTTACGATGATGTCCGTGTGTGTGTGTGTGTGTGTGTGTGTGTGTGTGTGTGCGTGTGTGTATGTGTATGTGTATGTGTATGTGTATGTGTATGTGTATGTGTATGTGTATGTGTATGTGTATGTGTATGTGTATGTGTATGTGTATGTGTATGTGTATGTGTATGTGTATGTGTATGTGTATGTGTATGTGTATGTGTATGTGTATGTGTATGTGTATGTGTATGTGTATGTGTATGTGTATGTGTATGTGTATGTGTATGTGTATGTGTATGTGTATGTGTATGTGTATGTGTATGTGTATGTGTATGTGTATGTGTATGTGTATGTGTATGTGTATGTGTATGTGTATGTGTATGTGTATGTGTATGTGTATGTGTATGTGTATGTGTATGTGTATGTGTATGTGTATGTGTATGTGTATGTGTATGTGTATGTGTATGTGTATGTGTATGTGTATGTGTATGTGTATGTGTATGTGTATGTGTATGTGTATGTGTATGTGTATGTGTATGTGTATGTGTATGTGTATGTGTATGTGTATGTGTATGTGTATGTGTATGTGTATGTGTATGTGTATGTGTATGTGTATGTGTATGTGTATGTGTATGTGTATGTGTATGTGTATGTGTATGTGTATGTGTATGTGTATGTGTATGTGTATGTGTATGTGTATGTGTATGTGTATGTGTATGTGTATGTGTATGTGTATGTGTATGTGTATGTGTATGTGTATGTGTATGTGTATGTGTATGTGTATGTGTATGTGTATGTGTATGTGTATGTGTATGTGTATGTGTATGTGTATGTGTATGTGTATGTGTATGTGTATGTGTATGTGTATGTGTATGTGTATGTGTATGTGTATGTGTATGTGTATGTGTATGTGTATGTGTATGTGTATGTGTATGTGTATGTGTATGTGTATGTGTATGTGTATGTGTATGTGTATGTGTATGTGTATGTGTATGTGTATGTGTATGTGTATGTGTATGTGTATGTGTATGTGTATGTGTATGTGTATGTGTATGTGTATGTGTATGTGTATGTGTATGCGTGCGTGCGTGCGTGTGTGTGTGTGTGTGTTTATGTGTGTGTGGGCGTGCGTGCGTGCGTGCATGCGTGCGTGCGAGCGTGCGTGTGTGTGTGTGAGTGTGTGTGTGTGTGTGTGTGAGTGCGTGCGTGCGTGCGTGTGTGTGTGTGTGGATCCCCGATTTTTCAAATACTATAAGACTTAAGACATTTTTAACTACGGATTCCTCAATCTAACAATAATGGGAAAATTTGATTTTTGGTAACAATTAGACAACCGGAAGTAGTAGTTACACGAAAAAATCATCTAAATATTATTAAATTTTCTATAGATTTGCATTAATAGTTTTTCTTTATATTTATGGATAAATTTATAAAATTATCTTTAATTTAAATCCCAGAACCTACGCTTTAAACAAACAAAACGCAGTTATTCAATTGTATGTAACTGACAGATAAATGTCACTATCAAAGAACTAATCATTTCAAAATAATATTAGTAACGCTTTAAAAGGAAAAAGTATATAGAAGAATAGAAAAGGAATTCAATACAGTTTCCAGTATAAGTAAATATGTACGTATGTATTTAGATTAATAAAAATTAACGATTCACAAAAATATTTAAGCTAATCCTCATTTTTGTGAATTCTATTCTACCCCGGTATCTAAAATTTAATCTTCATTTTATTATAGCTCCAATGGCTCAATGTTAGAGCAACGCCTCATGTCATGAGTGCCCTCGGGGCTCTGGGTTCGAATCCCACTAAGGCATGGATGTGTGTGAATGTGAACCTACTCTGTAATTGGAGTTTAATCCTGTTGAGGGGTTTAAAAAAAGGTAGTTACTTGGATTAGAATAGACTATATTGTAAGAAATAAACTGTCAAAATTAGAGTAAAATTCGCTAATCCAAAAATAAGGATTAACTTAATCTTTTTACCTTCCGTCACCTTTAGGTAAGGAAGGTATTGTCTTTGGTCAAAAAATTCGGTGGTGCGTGTGTGTGTGTGTATGTGTGTCTGTGTGTGTGTGTGTAACAAAATTTTCGTCTACGATAACTTCCATACTACAATTCAAAAAATTATATTTCTTTCGTATTCCTCTTCGTTACATCCATGTGAAGAGCTGATTAGATTTTGGTTAGAATTGGTCAACCGGAAGTACCCTCATTTGAAGATTTTAACAGTTTTTCTTGAAAAAACGATGTTAAATATCATTTTTTACCTTCCGTCACCTTTAGGTAAGGAAGGTATTGTCTTTGGTCAAAAATTTCGGTGGTGAGTTTTTAATGAATAAGCACGTTTTAAGGTCCCTAGAATACGATTTTACTATTTTTACGATGATGTCTGTATGTGTGTGTGTGTGTGTATGTATGTGTGTCTGTGTGTGTATGTGTGTGTGTGTGTAACAAAATTTTCGTCTACGATAACTCTAAAACTACAATTCCAAAAATTATAATTCTTTCGTATTCCTCTTCGTTGCATCCATATGAAGAGCTGATTAGATTTTGGTTATAATTGGTCAACCGGAAGTACCCTCATTTGAAGATTTTAACAGTTTTTCTTGAAAAAACGATGGTAAATATCATTTTTTCACATTTAATGTTATTATAAATATTAAAGAACATTGTATTCTCTATACGATTTAACTGCATTTTATACTTCATATTAAATGGATATAGAGTTATAAAATTATAAAGAAAATAAATTTAATAAATTAGCCAGCTATGCTAGAAACAGCTACTATATTAAGAAAATTCTGATTGAAAGATGTCAGTGTCAAGTGCAATTGACATATTCGTAGTATATTTGTGTTAGGATCATTTTGCTCGAAATTATCTGTATGGAATTTGTATAAAATACATACAACTGTCGAAAGATAATGTATGAAATTTATAATCTTTTGCAAGGAACTTTATGTATGGATTTTATAGAAAATACATACGCTTTTACGAAAATTCTACCAGTAGATACCGCATCTACCGACTGTGTTCGAAAACATGAGTGGTAAAATGTTACCGTGTTCGAAAATTGTTCAATATCTACCAGATCCATCTACCGGATTCATGAAGAATCTAATCTCAAAAAAAGGTAGTGATGCAAAGCGAAGCGCGCGCGGTAAAAGTGGAAATGTGTTCAAAGTAGGGATCTGCTCAGTTTGTTAACTACGTCAAATTTCCAACCTGTTTTAAATTTTTAGATTTTTTCATAGGTTATGGATCTACCCTGTTTACCAGTTGCGTCCTTAAAATATCGATTCCGGTAGCTAGAACCTGATAAAAAGCTCTTTACTGGTAACAGTTCGCCGGTAGAATTTTCGTAAATACGTCATATAACTGACGGAAGGTAATGTGCTGGCCACATCAGATTTTTTACATTTGATGTTATTTTAAATATTAAAGAATATTTTATTCTCTATGCGATTTGAATGCGTTTTATATTTCATGTTAAATGGATATAGAGTTAAAAAATTATAAAGAAATTAAATATCATATATTAGCTAGCTATGCTATAACTCTGGAAACAGCTGATGTATTAAGAAAATTCTGATTGAAAGGTGTCAGTGTCAAGTGCAGTTGACAGTATGTATGTGTTATAATTTTACTGGAAATATAGGATCTTTTGCTTTCTGTATGGAATTTGTATAAAATACATACAACTGCCTTAAGGTAATGTACAAGAAATAGAATCTTTTGCAAGGAACTTTCTGTATGACATTTATACAAAATACATAGAACTGACGGAAGGTAATGTGCTGGCCACATCAGATTTTTTATGACTTGGACTGTAAATGGCGCGAAGTATTGTGTTGGCCACACCAGATTTTTTCATAACGATACTCAACTAAAATTATTTTCTAATGGGGTAACTTTTGACACGCTGTATGTATGTAAATAATCATAAAATAAGTAACAATGAAAAAGTAAATTATTTTAATCAATTATAATTCATTTATCAAGTCAAGTCATATACTTCGTCTACGAACCATCTTGTATTTACTTAATGACAATAAAATTAATAAAGTTTTCTCTATTGTGTTAATGACAAGTAAAAATTAAAACAACAAAAGTTTCACCTTACAAACATTAAAAATGAAAAGAGAAACGCTTTTATTTTCCAATATAATAAAAATTTCTTTTGTAACAATTAAACTTCTATCACCATTATGATTTCTTTAAAATCGTTACATAAATAAAAATATCTTTACAATAGTTTTTCGTAGAAATCTCCATTTCTAAATCATTTTAACATCTATTTCTCGATAGTTTTACGACGCTATTCGTTTCAGACGTATACTCGACTTGAAGTCTAAGATTACGGAACTAGAAACTATTCAAAAAATCCATTCTAAAAATATATTCATTGCTTTTCTTATTCACATAACATATGCACTATGGAAGAGTGGATTGTTTATGTTCGCAAGCAATGAATACATTTTAGAAATTAGTAACGGTGGTTTTTTTGTTGTTTTATTGTTCGTCATGTGTTTAGAGAGTAAACAATATCAGGAGGAAAATAGATACAGTATATAATGATTTCATTCATCGGCATTTTTTGGTTTCATTATCAATTTGTGTTATTTTCCTTTTATGTCTGCGTGATTGTGATACTACTAATTAAATGAATATTGATATGTAAACTATTATTATTGTTACATGCCTAATGAATTAATTCATACAAACTTAAATAAAAGTTCAGATGCTTTTATATTTTTTATAATAAATCTAAACACCAGAAAATAAAATTTTACTAAACACATTTGTTCGTATTACGAATCCACTTTTCTAGAATACTTTTTACCTTTCGCCTTGGTAAGGGAGGCATAGGGATCGTGCTAAAAATCACATATCGAGATTATGGTAAAGGACCACGTTTTAAGGTCCCTAGAAACCAATTTTAACATTTTCAAGATGATGTCTGTGTGTATGTGTATGTGTTTGTGTGTATGCATGTATGTATGTATATATGTGTATGTATGTGTGAATCCTCCACTCTAACTCAAATACTATCATTCAGAAATAATGAAACCTTGTATTTCGAACTTTTTCTGTAATGGAAAGAGCCCATTAGATTTTGCTGAAAATCGGATAACCGGAAATGGCACTTTACTAAAAGCTCAAAATAGTTTTTCTTCGAAAACTACCTTTAAATGTTATTTTTTTCGAGCTTAATGTTATTATAAAAATAAAAGATTTTCTATAGATTTCCATTAATACTTTTTCTATATATTTTATGGTTAAATTTATAAAATTATCTATAATTTAAATCCCAGAGCCTAAGCTTTAAACAAATAAAACGCAGTTTTTCAAATGTAGGCAACTGACAGATAAATGTCACTTTCAAAGAACTAATCATTTCAAAATAATATTAGTAAGGTTATAAAAAGAAAAAAGTAAATAGAACAATAGAAAAGGAATTCAATATAGTTTCCAGCATAAGTAAATATGTGGGTATGTATTTAAATTAATAAAAATTAACGATTCACAAAAATGTTTAAGCTAATTCTCATTATTGGATTAGTGAATTCTATTCTATCTCGGTATTTAAAATTTAATCTTCATTTTATTATAGCTCTGGTGGCTCAATGGTTAGAGCAGTGCCTTATGTCATGAGGGCCCTCAGGGCTCCGAGTTCGAATCCCACTAAGGGATGTGTGTGAATGTGAACCCACTCTGTAATTGGGATTTAATCCTGTTGAGGGGTTTAAAAAGGTAGTTACTTGGTTTAGATTAAACTATATTATAAGAAATAAACTGCCAGGTAATGGCGGGAGGTATTGTGTTGTCCACACCAGATTTTTTATTTTGTTCACATACGTGCTACACACAACCCTTGTCTAGAGTCTAGATGAGTCAAAATATTTTAGTGCTTGTGCTTGTTTATCTATACAACTTTTTGTTCACAAAATTAGTTACATCTTTGTCTTTACATTGCAACCACGTTTGGTTTGTTTTCGACACATACTGTACTACAAAAATCTTCTCCATTCTTTTGAATCTATGTCGATGTCTTTCGATATCTTCTTCCAATTTGGTCGTCCCAATTCCCTTCTTCGGTTGGTGGATCTATTTTCGCGAACATAAATATTTATGTTAGTGAATCTGGCTGCCTAATGTTCGTTTGTTTATTGGCGGGCGGTTTCCAACGCTTGCTCAGATGCTGTTTCATCTCGCATTCCTTGCAGGACATAAGACTGGAGCCTGGAGGTTGATCGTGTATGTTTTCTTAGTGGAAATACTTGTTGAGAAGATTATTTACGTTAGATGTCAACATATTGAGGCTAATTTTATTTATATTTTATATGTCAATAGTCAATATATTTGAATTTAAATAGGTCGTGGTTCCAATAATATTTCCTTTCCTTTCCAGAAATAATACAAAAAAAAACTCCGAGTAGGCTTTGAATAAAAAAACGTATGTCTTAATTTAAAAGTATATAATTAATTGTTAATTTGACACGAAATATTGTCAAAAATGTTATCTAAAGAAATCAAAGTTTTTCTTCTTGAATCTTATTTTAAAAATGGATAAAACAGCGGGATATCACAGCAGTAGAGTGCTAGCCTCTGGATTCAGAGATCGTGGGTTCGAATCCGGGCCAGGTCGAGTTTTTCTCGACTGATCTTAGTCGGTATCAACTCCTGTCTTTCCAAGTTGGAAATTAACTTGGCAATCACTAAACTATCGGGCATCGGCTGGTGGTTGTAACAAGGGCTTGCTCCGGGTGGGCAACTCATATGACATGGCAATTGTAATGAAAAATTAAATAACATGAGATTTTGGCACATTTTAGAACTTTATTTTTCTTCGAGGTAATAAGAGGTTTAAAAAATTATGTGGACAAAATTTAAAGCCCCCAATCATTATTCTTAATTCGAATCGAGTATAGCTTTTTGAGCTTTTGTGCTATAGTTTAACCATCTACAATTATCTTAAAAATAATTATTAGAACTTCAAATGTTGTCCACATATTCTTGGGTCATTCTAATATATATATATATATATATATATATATATATATATATATATATATATATATATATATATATATATATATATATATATATATATATATATATATATATATATATATATATATATATATATATATATATATATATATATTCCAATAGGTATGCGGTCTAATTCTCTAAGCAAAATTGTTAAAATTAACAACCATTTTCAGTTGTTAATTTCAATGTCAGTTGCTAAGTTCAAAATCCCAATTCACTCTGACATCAAGTTGCTAAAATTTAACAATTAGTCGCTACGTCGAGTTGTTAATCTAGCAACTAACTAAACGGCCATTTCAATAATGTCAAATTTCTATTATTTTTACTGTTAAAACTTCTAGACGATGGTCATGCCATGCGTCATTCCTGATGATAAGATTATTGAAATTTCAAAATCGATCGCATCGAATTGAATAAATATGTATACTAAACTGGAGAACTTCATCAGATTCTCGCAACACTTAATTTCTACGCCTAGCTATGGGTCTTATAAAGAGATTACAGGGCAAAATTTCAATTTTTTAGATCAATCAACCATTTGCAAAATTTCCAACTATCAATTATCAGAACTGAAATGCAAAACTAGCTTTGTTATTTAATTAGTCCAAAATTATCGTGAAATCTACCATTAGAGAATATTGTTCCGCAGAACATCTTGCACCCCAAATTTTCTTATCACTCATTATTAAAAACTCAAACGTCAAACGAATCAAAGTCTTTCACTTTAGGTTGTGAATAGAGTAGAAATACGTAGAAATATTGAGAATCAACATGCCTTTCAACTCACTTGTTAATAACTTCACTGCTATATTTAACAACGATTGTTCAGAACGACCGTTTTTAACAATGTAGTTAATTATGTATTTACTGAATACCAATTGAATGACAGTTGTTACAAGAGTTGCTAAAAATCGTTGATAACTCGCAGTTGTTACCTAACGACTATGTTAACAACTATTTTAGTGAATTAGGCCGATTGAGTGGATTTTTTAAACCTCTTATTAACTCGGAGAAACATAAATTTCTAAAATGTGCCAAAATCCAATGTTTTTTAAATGGGAAAATTGCATTGAGGAACGGTCAAATATTAATATTAAGTGGAATAAGTGCCAATACAATATTTATTTATTTGCAACCACTTTAGTGGGTGACCCGGTTAAAATTCGACTTGACATCTTATAAGGTCCACTCTAATATACATGTTCCAACTATAACATAAGTATTATTGTCTTAACTATTATATTATTGCAAAGAACAAAAGACATTGAAAAATGTATTAAATTATAATTTATTTCTCAATTAATATACAAAAAAACGTAGTTTCTCACAAAAAAAATGAGAAAGAAATGCATTAAATGTAATTTATAGATGATTATCATCTACAAATTAAAAACTCCGATTCTATTTCTAGTAACCTTTACATCTACACAAATATCATTTGCTCATTACATTTCTTTGAACTGGTTATGTAACAATAAATAATATTTACATTTCGAAATCTCGTTCGTTGTCCGTTTGCCTTATGCTGCAGTTATTATAATACATTTTGTGAGTAAACGACACATGAATTTAAATGTAAATGGCATAATATGTTTTTCAAAGTTCCCCTACAGATACTTTTATGTAGTTATTTAAAATAACTACAGATTTACCTTGAAACGTGTAAGCGAATCGATATGATTATTAAATTAGTCACTGGTTTGAAGTGGTGCACTTTAAAAGGATTACATTACAGGTTTAAGTAAGAAAAAGATGTATATATTAATAAAATTATAATAAATGTTGCAACAAATTTTACTTTTAAGTGTACAAAGAAAATATTAAATAAATTTATTGTCAAATTCAATTTGTACAGTGTGAACACCTGAAAGTGGGACATACGATTTTTGTCTTTTATTTTATGAATCAAAATAAGACATACGGGAGCCACGTTAGAATTATGAAGGATAACACACATATTCTCATATTTTTTAGAATTTTATGTTAAAAGTGTTCAAAGTAGTTTCCTTCAACAATAATATGCTTCACCATTCTTTCCTTTCACTTCTTTAAAGCTTTTAAGCAATCTTCTATTGAAATTATTTCAAACTTTAAAATGGTCAAAGATGTTTAACTAAATATTGGGGTAGGTACTTAAAACTGTCAAATTAATTTTACTTAAAAACTGTCAACGCTGTCAATTTTGAAATCATGATTAGAAAATACTGTCTGGTTAATTAAAATTTTATTATTTGTATTGTATATAACCAACATTTAGTTCTTTGGTTTTATATTTCAACGCCTTTTGGATTTTTATAACACTTACTTATACCATTATTAAAACATTAGGTTTTTACTTTATGTCCTAATATAATGTTTTTACCTTCCGTCACCTTTAGGTAAGGAAGATATTGTCTTTTGTCAAAAAAATCGATGATAAGTTTTTAATGAATAAGCACGTTTTAGGTTCCCTAGAATGCGATTTTACTATTTTTACGATGATGCCTGTATGTATGTGTGGATGTATGTATGTGTGTGTGACGATTTTTTCGGATCGCATAACTTCAATACCACCTTTCCAAAAATTATAATTTTTGCGTTTTCTTTTTCTTTACAACTATATGAAGAGCTGATTTTGGTTACAATTGGTCGACCGAAAGTACCCTAATTTGAATATTTTAACAGTTTTTATTGAAAAAACGATGTTAAATAAGATTTTTCCACATTTAATGTTATTATAAATATTAAAGAATATTTTATTCTCTATAAGACTTGATTACATTTTATACTTCATATTCAATGGATATAGAGTAATAAATAAATTTATAAAGAAATTAAATTTCATAAAGCAGCAAGCTGTGCTATAACCATGGAAACATCTACTATATTAAGAAAATTCTGATTGACAAATGTCAGTGTCAAGTGCATTTGACAGTATGTTTATGTTATAATTTTACTGGAAATATATAATCTCTTACAAAAAAATTCTGTATGGAATTTGTACAAAATAGAGCGCAAATGAACATTATTCCTGCTGCCCTATCCTAATTTTGTAACACGAGGCGGTCTTCTAAGATGATGATGATACTAATACTGCTACTGTTTAATCCAACGATGATACACTTTATTTCAAGTTTTATTTATATGATTACATTCCGTAACCCAGCGCGCGGGCGTTTAGCACGCGCCCCAAAACTAAAAACACTACATGTTCCGACAACAACACGCCTGTACGACGCCACGAACTAATCTATACTCTTTCATGTTTATTCCATGAGTAACTAATGTTGACTATCTAAAAACAAAGCGCTATCTTCCGGACAGGATTATCTTAGGGGTACAGGGTGCATAAGCTAGGGCAAAGTCACGCACGTATACATAATAATTTCTAAACCTAATGATCAACAAATAAATGTCGTACTATCATAATACAAAAAGAATTTCTAAATTGAATTTTGACATTTATAACTTAAATAGATAAATGGGTGTATTCTAAAGGCATTCCGTTAATTATAAACGGACCGTTAAAATTAAGATATCCGTTAACTAGATTTTGCTATTCTAAAGACACTATCCGTTAATAATATAAACGGAGATTCGTTTATGTTATCCGTTTATAAATAAAATTTAAACGGAGAATGATTCATAGCCGTTAATTGTAAACGGACGACATTTAATACATAAATATTTAGAAATTTCTAAATTTTAAGCAGAGAATGGCGTTATCATCCTCCGACCCTTGGATTCATAAAATGTAATTGAAAGAAAGTACAAATAACTAATTTTTATAACAAAATAAAACACGTACATAACCTATCAAAAATCGGTTCGATGAAAGATTTTAACAATACAAAAATTATCCATTTCTCGTTCTCAAAAAAATTAAAAATGCTTTCTCCAATGAAACGAGCAGATATTTTACTCTACATTGAAAATCTTGTACTTTACCTAATGTTTTAAAAATATTCGAGTATTTTCAGGACTGCATTTAATCTTCAGAAGCCCAAGACACAAATGTTCTATTGGTGCCTTTATTTATAAATATTGATTACAGCAAAGGATATTTTTATCGCAACAAAGAATATTTTGATTACAACAATGGATATTTTGATTATATTCGAAGAATACTGATTAAACTATTATTCACGAAAGATGACTATTCAAGGTCATTTGTGAGCCGTCTGATATAATATTACTTGTAGATAACTTCATTGCATTTCGTATGCATAGGCGTGCAACATGAAATATTTATGGATACATTTTAACTGAAAAAATAAGATTAATTCATTTGAAAATTATGTTTCTTTCTAAATAATGCCTTTCTGAAAGATTTATGTCCTTCACTTATATTTTTGCAAAATACAAAAACATTGACTTAACTTATAAACCAAGGAATAATAAATTGATTTAAACGGCAACGCCACTGGGTAAATATTAGCACAAAGGTCAGTGCAGTAGATAATTAGGTATCTGTAATTCAACGACATATGTCATTATTATTTATAGTGTGTTAGAAAGTAATGCCACTATTTACGTATATCTGTCACACCACATAAATTAAATAGACATAGGTCAAATAATCTTTCTCTTTCTAATACAAAATGTTGCTAAGCTACTTTTGTAAAGTGATATGTATTCTTTCTTCGAACAAATGACCTTGAATAGTCATCTTTCGTGAATAATAGTATAGATGAATGAATCTAATGAAGAAAATTTCATTAATATTTGCGAAGAATTAAGAATCAAGCTCGTAATGTGTGTTTTATAATTTGTGTAGTTTTTAAAGTGCATGCGCCTATATTTAATTGTGGCCCCGCGTATGTTCATTTTCTCGATACTGTAGATTAGCTTGGTGGTGTTTATAATTTCAAGATAAATGTTGGGGTTGGGCGTTGGGGACCTTCTTCATTATTACTTTAGCTGCGCTTAATAAGTAACGAATTATGGTTTTATAGAATTTTTTGTTTTATGCCCATTTTTTCCAAATTTACAATAATATATAATAATATCAAAAGGTTATGAAACTGACAATTTTGACATGTATTAGAACAAAGTATTCACCTACCAACATTCCAAAGATTATTTTGAAGAATATATTCATTATTGTGATTATTTATTGATTTAAATTTATTACTTAATAGTATCTCTAAATTTACGTATCACAAATATCTGTTTAGATCTTAATATATTTTGTTATGATCAAAATATAAATATGTTGACATTTACAATTTGACAACACTGCCCTGCAGTAGCAAACGGGTCCGTTTATTATATTAATTTTAACGGATCCGGTGAAATGTCATATTGTGAATAGAATTTCTAGCGGAATCCGTTAATAAAAAATATTTTAACGGAATCCGTTTACATAATATATTTTAACGGATTGTGTTTAGAATACACCCAAAAGAGAG
The DNA here is from genome assembly GCA_963082715.1 of Harpalus rubripes. Lineage (NCBI taxonomy): Eukaryota > Metazoa > Arthropoda > Insecta > Coleoptera > Carabidae > Harpalus > Harpalus rubripes. The sequence goes on from OY720450.1 coordinate 7,549,284, forward strand.
TTAAAATATGAACACTGAAACTAAAATTTAGAAAAGTTTATAAAAAGTTATTTATCTGTTATTACTCTTACCCTCGCCTGATCACAATTTTCAGTCGTAGAAAAGTATATTAGTGTCACATTTTATAAACTCTTTCGATAGTCGATTCCCTTGACCAAAGCAGCGTTTATAAAACTTATTGTTATATGCTTCAATTTATTAAGTTTACAATTATTATAATTGTTCATAGATTATGTAGTAATAGGTACAACAGATCACCAAACGGTAAAACAAATTCATTAAATCTTTTCTTCTCAATCAAAGTGCTATTGACATTTCTTCTACGATGTCCGTTTTAATTAACTCTTCATTCGTTGCATCAGCAACAATAAGGAAACTATTACACCTCAACAAATTAAATAATTAAATCTATGTTGAGGAAATACGCCGGTAAGTTCTAATCTTGGAAGTTGGAAGTAACTGTATGATTCTCATGAATATAAAGCACCTTCATTACTGACTGCTCAGTGCACAGCAAAACACCAGGACAGAACAATAGAATTACCCACCGCGTCGCGAGACATTCTTTACCGAATCCGCGAAAACCGACTAGTTATGTAAACGTAGAATCTGCACCGTGACAGAAGCAAGGACGGTGTGAATGTTTTCAAAAGGATAGAAATAGAATAAATGTGTTATGTTTCATAAACACATATGTGGCGCCAAGATTTTAAATACTACACAAAATTGACAGATGACAACTGACAACGATTTGTATGATGAGTCATTTCGGACGTATGAATTTCTGTAAGATGCGCTTTGGCAGTTGTAGGAAGCAAAACAGCATCAATGGCGGACTGGGACTTTTATTTTTATGGTGAATCATAGTTACTGGCTTTAATCTTATCGATGTCGTATATTAAAGTCACTATATTTAGAGTGAAGCAGGCAGATTTACGAATGTATAACGTCTTGTAATTGGTGCCAAAATATTAAAATATTCACCTCAATAAATTAATAATTCATCTTTTATTCAAGTTTAAAACAAAAGAATGTGGACTTGTTATATATCATTGAAAAGCTTATAAAATAAGGAAAAAGGCGAGACTATTTTCAACATAGGTTACCATAAAAAAATCATAAGTTTGTGTTATATCTCGAGAATTAAGTTCTAAAAAATCTAATTACGACATTTTATTTAATCTAAAAATATGATGTGGACAACACACAACTTCCTTGTACGCAATACCAATATGAAGATGAAGTATAGACCCAATTATAAAATTGCAAGTGTTTGACGTAATTTGACATTAACAACTATTTTTTATTTTTTTGTTATTTTTTGTCCTAATCCATAGCAGGCTTTATTACAAAAACCAAAAAGTATATAAGTTTTAAATTTACATATCTCGCTTATACAAAGGGCTAATTTAATAATACTTGATGTGCCAGACGCAGAATTTAATTCTCTAAAACTCTTATTTGAAGCATATATTTCTGAAATCAAAATGAAAACATTTTATTCAAGAAAAACTGTTAACAACTTCCGGTAATATTAGTTAGCCTGGTTTAACCAAAATCTGGTATGTTATTCCAATTGATATAAAAGTCTTATATACCAAATTTGAAACGTTTCTTCTTTTAATATAGTTTTTCATTAAAATCTATTATAGGCTTCAAATAAAGTACCATTTCTGAAAATTATGTAATGACCAAAAAGGGAGGTGCACAACTAGATGTTATAGAAGTCCTAAATACAAAATTTCAACTTTCTACGGCTTACCGTTTTTGAGTTATGCGAGATACGTACGTACGTATAGACGTCACGGCGAAATTAGTCAGAATGGATTCAGGGATGGTCAAAATGAATATTTCCGTTGAAATCTTAAAACAATTACAATACTTCCTTTACTTCGTACAAGGAAGTAAAAACGATAAAATTTTTGTAAAAACAGTTTTTCTCTATCATAATAAAGAAGATATGATATATTTTCAAAATGAGCGGAAATAGTGGTTTGTACATCAAGAATGGATATGATGTCCATATCGCATGAGGATGAAGTTTGAGCACGACGCCGTAGGCGGAGTGTTCAATCATCCGAAGGCGATATGGACATTCCACTCGAGTTGTACAGCATACTTTTTCTACGACTTACAAAAAGAAGGAAAATACGAACTATAGAAATTTGAAATTTTATTGAATATAATTAATTTTTGTCATTTTATGTACTTGTCTTCCTAGGTTTTCTTAATGACATTTATTATTAAAATAATATTTTATTTTAT
>OY720450.1:8229048-8234048 GCA_963082715.1 Harpalus rubripes
TATTTACAAACAAGAATGGATGAACATAAAAGAAACTGTAGCAACAAAAACAACAACAAAGGGAAATGCGCCTTAGTAGGACATGTTCAATCTTCAGGCCACAGTTTTAATTTTGACAACGTTAAAATTTTAGACAGAACAAAATCTGCCAAAGCGCTTGACACTAGAAATTTTACATATAAATGACGATAAAAACAATATTAACTTAAAAACAGACACAATTAACCTCAGCAAAATATACACAAATAATTTTAAAATTTAACAATAAAAAGAAAAGAAGAAACATTACATGAAAATGAAATAAAAGTAAGAATAATAAAACATATAAAACTTTTAAATAAATTTATATTTTTGACGACTTTAGAATACCTTATCATATTTAGTTATTTATTTTTTTTAACTGTGACGTCCAAATGTGTGTTGTACCTGTTATTTTTGTATTTTTAATATGTTACATTTACATGCATAAAATAGAATAAATCACGTAAGTTAGAATTGTAATACACACTATAAAACATAAATGAATCTATTGTACAATTTTTATAGCTCCTGACGAAGGCAAATGTGTTGCCGAAACCGGTAGAGGCCGATTTAAATAAATTTTATTTTATTTTGGAATCATAAACTTGTTTATCCGCCCTCAAAAACGTGCGCAATTTGGCTTTTATCGCCCGAGAGCTTATAAAGTTGCCAAGCAACAGTCAGTCAAACGTCAAAATCGTCGTTTTTAGATAAATGTCAGACAACATAATAAATTTGATAAATCACATTTTTTGAACTGCTCGTAAAACTATTCGTATCCTTTCTCGTTTACGTCTTTTCACTTCTGTCAAACCAACTTGCTCTGGGCACCGTCAAATTCATTCGACATTTCTTTTGAATAATCGATATCTTCCATTTTCATTTGACACTAAATTAAAATTTGATATAAACAAACAATATAGCCAGAAACCACAGCATACTTAAAATTCACAACGCCAGCACAACGATACCGAATATATACCCATAGAATCCTTGAATTTCGAGAACCAAAATAAAATAAAACGTTGTATGTACCACGGGCATAATCAAGATTATAGCACTCGGGAAAATTAAAGCTCTCCGCTACGCGTCGAGCTTTAAACATTCCCCCGTGCTACAATCTTTTGATTATGCCCTTAATACATAAATAACTATTATTGACTGCAATCCAGGAATTTTCTTCTCTTCCCAAACATTTTCCCAGTCAAGAAGCTTCAGACTCAACAATTTTTTGTATAATTTCTAAAATCTTGTTGGAGAAAGTATAGTCTACAACACGTTTGGAATGGCAAAATCCACACTCGCAAACTGTAGTCCTCGCCTTCGGTTCGGACCACAAATTTTTGCTCATGTAATTCAAGATGCAGTAAACGCGCCAAGTTCGAATTCACTGATGTGCAACAACTTCATGGTATAGATTTGTACAGTTACGAATGTACAAGCCGAGAAATGTACACACATTAAATTCAAGGGACATAGGGTATATTTGTACGATAGAAAAATGTATATGCTAAGATAATGTGCAGAGTGATATGTACGCATTTAGGGATATGTATCCATTCCCTTTTTAATTTTTATCGAAATAATATAATTCAGCATTGAAAGAAAAAATAAATTTGTAAAGCATGAACAAACAATTTTTCTGCAAAGAATAATAATTTGATTTTCACATTGCATAATGTATGTAAATGATTGCATAGAATACAGTTTACAATACACACTTTTTTATGTCAGCAGAATAATGTAATTTTAAATTAATGAATAAGATATCAGTCTTGTAGCGGCGTTGGCTACGCTAAGCATAGAAAAGACATTTATTAAAAATATCTCAAATTTCAATGATCTGGTGATAAATTATTTTTCGTACCTCCGTCCATTTTGACTAGTATTACAGAACTCAAAATCGTCCAGAAATGCGCTGTTGCTGACCTAGGCCGGCAAAAGGAGTTGGCATTACTGTTCTGGTGATATGTCAATTTAAGATTACTTTCAACACAAGAATTAGAAAAATGTTTACATATTTTAGAGCTACATCTTTAATTGTTGTAACTTAAATAACTAAATTTTGTCATAAAAATAATAATATGCTGCCGTTGCTGTCATCTCGTATAGATTAATGGACCTTTCCAATTTAAGGGCTATCTCTTTCTATCGCTGCAAATAGTAAGAAAATGGCGCGAACAACTGCCAGTTGGGCTGTCAAACGAAACGTCAAAAATATTGCAGTCATTAAAATACCTGTATTCTCAGTGAAAATTTGCATCGTTAGACATTTTACCTTCAATAAAAGCTTTTGTAACTTATTTCGATAAGATTTTTTAAAGTTATCTTACATTTTACGTCTAATTTTTTTAGAATCAAACGTCATAGATCTCAGTTGTTCTTACTATGCGCAGATCCCCATTGCGCATATCTTCTATCTCTTTAAATTGGAAAGGTCCATTATAAGTTCCAACTTTAGGACTAATTTGTTTCGTTTGTTTTGTAACTACAACTAACTTCACGTGATACAATTGAGTTTCCGCTATCTGTCATTGAAAATATGCGAAAGTATATAAAATATATATAACTAATGTTTGTATGATATATTTTCAATAAATATAAAATAATTACGCATTTTAAGCTCAAATGTAAGTAATTATATTTAAACTTGCAATGCAAAACCGTTAAAAATATATGTTAATTTTTTTAGGTTATGTAAAATAGAATAAAGTGTTGAGAAATATACGAAGAATTTATGGAAATGTCGGCACAAAAAATCTTGTGTATCACACGGCCAGAAACTGTTTTGCGAGATCTCGTATTTGCAGGCCTCGCTTTCAGCTCGGCCTGTCAAAATAAACTCGTTCTCGCAAATATTCAGTTTCTGGACTAGTGATACAAATAACTATTACAGACTCAGAAAATAAAAAAGGCAACTTTTAATAGTTATTTATTATATGAGTATGGAATGTATCATATTAGTCACAAAAAAAAGTTTAGCGAAGTAGCTTGCAGGGCGAGTGGCTAATATACATTCCACACGAGTGTAATATAACGTTTTATCCAACACTTTTTTAAAAACTCCTTAAATCATTTTTGTTTTCATTCATCGTTTGACACTGACAAGCAACTGATGTAGTATTTTAAATTACAAAGTAGGCATTGAATGATTGTTATAGTTTTGCTATATTGTTATTGAAAAAAAATTGCTGTAATAACAATTATTGTCAGTCAATAGGAATTATTTGAAAGAAAAATACATTAATATGGGTGAAAATTAGAATCTTCACGTATTCACTTAGAAGCATAAGCAGCATCTTTGAATTTAATTCTGATGCAAGTAACCACTAACTCGTTTCTCGTTTTCGTTTTATCAGCCGTACATGACAGCAGACATTATGTAATTTTAGCGTAAAATGATCGCCATGTTGTGACGTCAGCGTTATTACAGTCGTCCAGTTACCCTGTGAAAATGTCACTATACAGTGGACCATGCATATTTTGCTCATATTTAATATATCCGAGTAATTTTTTATTAAGATCAAAAGAAAATTTACTTATTAAATAAATTTATATTATAATTTATGTTTGAATTATTGTAATTTCAATATTTATCATTGTTGTAATCATTTAGTAAATAGGAATGTAAATGCTGGATTAATTTTTGTTATGAACTATGCTCTGATTATTGTAATCAATACTGTCATTGTTGTATTTAATTATACATAGAAAATAGTTTAAATACTATTTTCATTATAAGAATGGCACTTTGGTGAGTATAATAACCTTCAATATTATATTAAATAAAGTCTTAAAGTCACATTAATTAAAGCGATTGATTAACCTGATTATGAAAACGAGCAAAAATTATTAATTTTACTTACCTGATTTTTATTTATGTATAATATGTACTTTGGAAGTTTTTCATAAATTATCATTTAACACTTCTCCTATACCTATTCATGTAAGTAAATCAAACAAATATATATTTTGAAATGATATAATAACAATCACGTTTATTTATTACCATTAGCTCTAAATATTTTTGATCACAGTTTGTAATGGATACGTATTTTTATTCTTGCAACATTTATTGTATATTAAATTATACCATTATTAATGGTAACGTATGTTGGTTCTCTCTATTTATGACGAAATGACGCTAACGTCATAATTTTCGCGCCAAAACTTTAATAATTATTTTAGGCGTTATTAAGCATAATAGGGGATTCTACCATTTTTTTTATAATTTCATCTGAGCGTATAAGTAAAAGTAAGACTGTCGGTGAAAATCCGGTGAAAAAATTCCTATTAATAAGCGAGTTATAGTCCTCCGAAATTTGAAAATATAGATGTGACGTCACGTATATAAGTTTTTATATCAAACTGTTTTCTTCGTGGACCTAAATGTTCTTGAAATATATGCTATTTCTAAATTATATTTATAAAAAATTAATGAATGTTATTATACTGTACAAGTCGACATGATTTATAATTGGAAATGTATTTAAATTATTAAGTTTAATGCAAAATATTTATATTCAAATAAAAACTGTTTGAGAATTGCACTACTGAATTGATAGCCACGCCTCCGCTATTTGAATTTCTCTACTTCCATTGGTAGTAGGCTGCGCCCCGAACTCGGTATTCGTTATAATTTATAGGTGGTCTTTGAGTCGCCAATCAAAATAATATATATGGATTTCATATGAGTGACGAGCTGCTAAAACAAAAACCCCTTTATTTCCGAAGTATTTCAATTTTATCATTTTATTTCTTCATTAATATTCATTATTAAGCATATACTTTCACTATTTTTTACTAATTTCTCTTAATTCGATTGAGCTGTAATCGCCTATTTCAAGAAGGCAAAAATTACGGAATTTGTATTTTTAAATTCTTTGTAACATATAAAATATTCAAAAAAAATCTGATGTGGCCAGCACATAACCTCTCGCCAGATATTTTACCTGGTTGTACGCATAAAACGAAAAATA